>JASCZW010018242.1:0-15763 GCA_034211315.2 Aedes japonicus
CGACAGGTGCAAAAGTTTCATTAAATGTCAAAAGCCGTTGCGAAAATACGATCTTTTTGAAGTCATCTAGACGAGGCAGCTGGATTACCTGTTTAAATGACTTTATTAGAATTACGTATTATTATTTCGTGAAAATTAAATTATACCTTCTGTAGATCAACAGAAAGCACTATTTCGTCCAGGAACTTCTCGTACTTTTCATTCGGATCCTGAGTTAATCGATTCGTATCCTTGAAAATCTTCCTCTAAGTCAACACTGTCAACATCACTATCACAACCATACAATTTAATCGTATCAAGAGACATTTTTTTCAACAATTAACAGCTATTACAAAACAAAAATGCGTATCCACTGTGATCACGAAGTTCAAATTATCAAGCACTAGAACGTAAACAAAACAAACGAGGGCAAGTGATGGGACTGGTATGCGAGTATTGTTGCGTTTGTTGATGTGAGCACTCGCATAGCGAGTCCCATATGGTTTTATAATAATTTTCGCATGAAAAACAAGTTTTTTAATAATATTCCAAATATCAACGAAATATTTGTGTTGCAATGCAAATGTTTTTACCGACTTCTTCAAGATTTATTGCTTGCGAGAGCAACAAAAGATCACTTTATGTAAAAATGTTTGATCGCAATTTTCTCGAAATCGTGATTTTCCAAATTTATTTATTTATTTATTTATTTATTTATTTATTTATTTATTTATTTATTATATATATTCCATCTGACCTAAGGTGGTCTTAATGAATTTGTTTATGACGGGGAAAAGCCGTTTTAATTTAGCGTAAAAACCCCGTATCTTTTGCAAAACAATACAATAAAAAGCAATACAATACAATACAAAACATTGCTTAGTTGCACATTCTTAAACATAATTAAAATAAACAGGATTACAAATGTAGAGTATAGTCAGAGTATAAAATAAGAAACATCCATAGTTCGGAGCAGTCCTCGTCGTCAATCAATTATCCTCATCAAATATCCTTCTCGTAGTATGCCATTCTGTTAGTCTGCGCTTGAATGTTGCCAAAGTACAGTTAAAGTCGAATAAAAAATACACAACGTTGAACCTAGCTGACATGAAGCGGATAGGGTCATGAAGTCCATATGATGAATTACGGGGTTCAAGCAGCAAGAAGTCCCGCTGGCGAAGCATTCGTTCAGGAGTGTAGAGGTTGAGCTGACTTAATAGCTCCGGTGAGTCAATTCCACCTGTTAGTGTATTGGCAACGAAAACAGCTTGCGCAATATTTCGCCTATGGTCCAATGTCTGTAGTCCCAGCAATCTGCATCTATCTTCGTATCGTGGAAGGTTCAACGGGTCACGCCACGATAGGCGACGCAGGGCATATCTCACGAATCTTCCTTGAATTGCTTCGATCCTAGCTGTCCATGTTGCCTGATATGGACACCAAACAACAGAGTTGGATTCCAAAATCGACCGCACCAGAGCACAGTAAAAAGACCGAAGGCAGAGAGGGTCTTTAAATTCACTAGATATTTTAAAAATGAAACCCAGCTGTCGATTCGCTTTGCTGATAATATCGTCGTAATGCAATCGATACGTTAGTGCCGAATCCAGAGTGACACCAAAATCACGAACTTGATGAACACGTTCGAGAGGCTGGCCGTTCATTGCATAATTGTGCGTAATCGGATTGAGCTTGCGATGAAATGAAATGATGTTGCATTTGTGGATGCTTAACGTCAGCATGTTTCGGGTGCACCAACCAGCGAACCGATCTAACAACAGTTGCAGTGCACAGCAGTTCTGGATGGTTTTGATGACCATGAAGATTTTGACGTCATCAGCGTAAAACACACGGCAACCAGATGGTAGTACGGTAGAAAGCTCGTTAATGAAGAGTGAGAATAACAAAGGGCCAAGATTGCTCCCTTGTGGTACGCCGGATGAATTTGAGAATGCTTCCGAAGATTCAGATCCTATTTTAACGGTAAGCCTCACGTTTTTTAAGGTATGATTCAAACCAGCTGACAAGGTCCGCAGAGATACCAATTCTTCGTAGGCGTTCAAGTAGTATCCCATGGTCAACTCGATCAAAAGCAGATTTGAAATCAGTGTAAGCAGTGTCGATTTGTGCGCCAGCATCAATGTTTCGTATGCAAAACGAGGCAAACTGTATGAGATTTGTCGAGGTTGATCTCTTGGGAAAGAAACCATGCTGATCCGTAGAGATGTAATTCTTACACGAGTTGAAAAGAACCTCGTTCATTATGATCTCGAAAACCTTTGAACAAGCACACAACGAAGTTATGCCTCTGAAATTCTCGATGTTCCGTCGATCTCCTTTTTTAAACACAGGGAACATGACTGACGTCTTCCAACTTCCAGGAAATACATGCTGCCGTAATGAAATGTTGAACAGTTTCACGAGAGGGGCGATTAACTCTTCGCTGCATTTTTTAAGGATACATGACGGTATGCCATCAGGACTGGATGCAGAGTCTTTCAATTTATTTATTGCAGCGTTTACCCATCAAGGGTCGTGATCTCAAAGCTATTTAGGAAGCACACGTCCCTAGGTGTGTCTCTACAAGCGTCTGCAATTTGATGTATAGACGAAGGAGAATCAGAAAAAGCCTTCTGAAGTGAGTTGCAAATAAATTGCACTTTTTCGATGCGGATGTGGCGACTTCGTTACCCAGAAACATCTCAACGGGCAATCCATTCTCCTTCCGTTTAGTGTTAACAAACTTCCAAAATTGTCGTGGATGTCGGCGAAGATTTTCCTGAGTGCGTATACAGTAGCGCTTATAAAGGAAACGGTTATTCGTTCGATAATTAGTACTTGCGCGTGCTAAATGATGCTTGGCGAAAGAGCAACGAGACTGACAGTAGGTTCGTAGTGCTCTCGATCTTAGGCGTTTGAGACGTCGTATATGTGCATTCCCCTAAGGTGGCTTAGGAGACGGCCTACGCATTGGCACAAAATCAACCAAGTAGGTCTTCAGCACGTTAGTGAAGTATTCCACAGCAACATCAATGTCTTCCGTGGTTTCCAGGATGTACCAGTCAGTTTCACGAAGCGCTTCTATCAATCCCTCAAAATCGGCACGACGGAAATCAAGCCCTCGGTCATCCGGAATGCTTGCAAATACAATTGGCGGTGAGAGAGTTGCCGTTATAACAAAAGCGGGATGATTCAAATCAAGAAGAGAAAGCGGTTCTACAGCTTCTTCAATCTGGCATGCAGCAAGCGTTTTTCATTCACCAGAGCGAAATCCAGGATTCGAGCGTTCTGATTGTAAATGTGGTTAACTTGAAACAGACCATGCAGACTGAATCCATCGAGTAACGAAGCGCAAGCAGCAGATATATTTGACTGCAATACGTTTACGGAAGGACGATCATTACTAGGTGTGTTCCAAACAAGATCGGATTGATTATAGTCGCCAAGCAAAATAGCATGATCGTTTTTTCCCAGATTTGAATGAATTGCTTCAATGAACTCGATATGGTGATTTACGCTGATTAAATCATTCTTGCGATCAGGTGGTAGATAAATAACACCAATACTGATAGAACAGCGACGCATCCTTAACCTTACCCACAGCTGTTCCAATGAAACGTTCACTGGGGTGGGATCGACATAGCCGTTGAAATTAGTTGAGATAGCAATTAACACTCCCCCTCCACGTGATTTACGACTATTTGAATGGTTGCGATCCGTTCTGTACACGGTGTATAACTCTCCAAAAAGCTGGGCAGAGAATATTATATCATCAAGCCACGTTTCCGTAAGAACGATGACGTCATAGTGACAAGACGAAACAGCTACGAAAACTTCATCAATTTTTGTGCGTAAGCCCCGAATATTCTAGTAGTACACCGTTAATTGATGAGCACCATCTTCGGCCGGATTGTTGCAAGCAGGTATAGCTGAATTTGAATAGATCTGAAAATTGGAGCTCCTTGATTGACGTGCAGTACCATTCATGACTTTGGCTGGACATATACTAATTCTAGCATTACCTGGACAAAAAGAAGTTGAATCTGGATTAGCCATAGCGCGTGAAGCCTTAGGTTCGCTGACGTGAACAGATGTCATTTCGTCCCGCTGGATGAGTGGTACGACAGGGGGTAACGTGCGTTCGGCAAGTTGGAAATCCCCCTCACCACCGAACACAGGAACGGAACGGCTTGGAAGACTGGAACAGACAGCAGAAGAGCAGCGGATTTCGATTGTGTCGACTGGGTTGGGGGCTTCCATCAAGCTGTGTGATGTGCGTTCCGTTGTCTGCATGTTTTGATGACCGGATGGGTGACGACTTGATACTTTCATTGATGAACCACCGCTGGAAACGCGATGGAATTCAGGAAGCGAAGATGTGGAAATTTTATCGTACTTGCCTGAGAGTAGTTGTTGGGAGACCCCTACACCAGACTCGACCGCAGGGCCAGAACGGCTCTGATGGCAGGAAACAGGGTGGATACGAGAAAGATACACCCAAGACAGCTCAACAGGCTCAGGGACGGTTATCACGCCAGTGTCGGCCACGATCCTAGTACCGCCAAGAAGCGGCTTATTGATGGCCAGCTCTTCGTCGCGGCGCCTTTTCGGAGTAGGTTGATTAGCGACTCTAGGTCCTTGCATCATCGGTGTTAAGGGTGTCATTCGTCTTGACAACTGGGCGATTTGCTGACCTTGTTCAGCCAATTGCTTTTTTATCTCAGCATGCACGGACTCTCGTTTTTCGGTAATTGCATTAATTGCTTCACCGAACGAAGAGACGGAAGTTTTGAATCGAGCCATCTTCATTAATTTCACGCACTCGTCGCACATCCACAAAAGATTTGGGTTTTCATCAACTGTTGCACGTCGTATGCAATGCCCTATTGCTTTAAATTTATTTATTTGTCGTCAATCAGTAGTAGACCGTTTTGTTACAATGATATTTACAATTTTATGTTACACTTCTTTAATATATGGTATGTCTTAAAAACTAACATATCAGGTTTATATTTTTAATGTTTAGGTTATCTAATTGCATTGAAGTATTGCTTCAATTTTGTTTTAGTCATAGTTTAGTCAACATTTTCTCCGTGCTTATTGTACGTTGCCATCATCTGATTAAGAGGCCCAAATTTGGCGTAATTTGTGCGATGATGGCTTGTAGTAAATATATTTTTATTTCGTAATTGCCGGGACGGAATGTAAAAATTAAGTTTTGCTAAGAGTTCTACTGAGTCAACGCGTTGCGCAACAATATCATTTACGAATGAAACTAATGCAAATTCACGGCGCTCTTTTAATGATCGGATGCTGATAAGCATACAGCGTGCTTCATAAGATGGAAGAGGTAACCTTGTCCAACCTAATTTACGAAGGGCAAATAGTAAAAACTGCTTCTGTACCGATTCTATTCGTTCTTCTTGTATGACTGAAAAGGGTGACCAAACTACGCTACAATATTCCAGTATTGACCTCACATATGCAATGTACAATGTTTTTATTGTGTACGGGTCATGAAAATTGTAACAAAAACGTTTTATAAATCCAAGCATATTATTTGCTCTGTTGATGATAGTATTGTAATGTTCAATCAATGTAAGTTTGGAATCCAAGATAACTCCTAAGTCCCTTACTCTTTTACGCTTTTCAACTGGCTGATTCCCTAAATTAATAGTTACGTCTAGGGTGCTTCGTTTCCTACTAAAAGTAATCGAATTACATTTTTTTTAAGTTTAGCTGTAAAAGACTTTTGTTACACCAGACATAGAAAGCGTTTATTTCTTGCTGGAATGTAATAATAGAGGGATTCCATCCAGAATGTGCCGGAAATCCCAAAAATCATACCCGATCATCATTGATTTGGATGAAACTTGGCACATGAGTTCGGTACGTTGGAAAAAAAAAATTCCACTGGTGTTAAGATAATTTGGGTTCAAGAGTAACTTTTGAGATGGGCGTATGTGTTTTTTCCAACATTTTACTTGAAAAATCGTAGTTCAAAAACCATTACATTTAGAGAAAAACTTTTTATAAGGGAATTGTAGGGAACTAAAAAGCCTTTCTTGAAAAAATATACACAGAAAAAATTTTTTTTTTTTCATCAAGAAAAATCAAAAATAAATACTAAAAATAAAATATCTAAAAAAACATATTTTTAATATTTTTTTAATTTGTTGTATGGAAATTTGAGGAAAAATGACACGTTTTAAAAAAAATTCTAGGATGGACGCTCTTATAATAAAAAAGTTTTTCAAATAGCGAACTTTGGTGTATATTTCAAATTTTAGTTATTTATTCTTATAAATAAATTTTGATGTTACAATATGGTTTTGGAGATCATTACAAACAATAATGATTATAATGATAAACCACGTAAACGCAACCGTTTTCAAGATATTTCTGATTTTCTTTCAATAAAATTTCAAAACCTCAAAAAATACGCCCTTTTCATAAATTACTCGTGATATTAAAACAACAATAGCTAACGATTGTTTCTCTTGTGTTTTTAGCCTTTTTAAAACACATGTATGTGCCTCTTACTTACGCTTAACAGCTCGTCGATTGAAAAAGCTTCACTTAAAGTTATAAGACAAAAATAATGAATTATGGTTGGATTTATATTTATGTATACCATTTATTAGTCTCGGTCATTGATAATATTACATAAACATTATATAAACTATTGATTGCTTTTATATATATTATGAATCCTGCCTTCTTCGTCATTCGAAAACAGTTTTACAAAAACTTCGTTTTCTGAAATTGGAACGAATGAGTGGTACTTTTGTGTACCTGCAATCGTTTTAGTCTGTCGGTAAATTTCATTCCATTCTGCTACCCCCCGTTCATACTCTTCATGTGATACATAACAAAACGACATTTTTGTTAAACAATCATTACTTTTTTGGTTCGCCCATTCGAATAACTCTAATGCACTTTTTATAGGGTGTTCATGTTGTACAGCAAGGCTTGCATATCTTGCCATTCGTTTTAATGTACCACCAATTGCATCGCAAGGTCCCTTACCGTGGGATGTTGCGAAAAAATGCCATTCAGCATCAATATTGTATTTCTTTTTAAACTTACAAAGGCTTGCAAAGTTCTTCCTATTTTTATATTGGGATGCTGCCCCGTCAGACATAAACGTAGCTTTCTTTACTTTAATTTTTGTTTGTAAAAAGCTTATTAGTTTTGAAATAAACACCTGCACCGCAATCGTATCATGTTTCAACACTTTTGAGATAACAATGAAACTGATATTTTTAAGTATTCCAGATTCCGTGTAATAAATGACAAAAGGGTGAATAGTGGCTTGCTCATTACTCCAATAACTACTTTGAACAGCATCTTGAAAAACAAATGAATAATTTTCAGAAAAATCACAAATTATTATTACTTCGCCGTCTTTAAGACAACTTTTATAATCTCTCAAGAAACTAGACTGCTGAGATTTGACAAAATCGTGGGATACTAATTGTTCCAACTTTTCACAGAAATAAGGTATAAAACATCTCTGGTAGTTTACAGGCAGCGTACATTAGCTGTTTTTTTATGAGAAGATATACCTGACATACGTTATAGCTGCTATTTGTCTACCTACCTTAAACAATATAGTGTTACTTTCATCGCTACATCACCGAACTGTTCGGAGTGTAGTTTTCACACACTACACCCGACCTCTAACATCGTTGGAGCTTGGCAAAATAGTCAGCAGTTCGATTAATATGCTTCTTCTATATGACCCTCCGCATAATTTCATCATCTGTCCATTTCACACTTGTCGCCCCTGCGACATCTATCTCGCTGTTACTTTCATCGCTTTAGCAAATTCGCTCCCTTCATTCTCTGAGCGGCCCGACCGATACAGCCATAAAACAATTATAAATATATTGATTGCAATATTAAAACAATAGTGCTATTTATCTTGTTCTTTTCAAATGAGTCTTCTTATCATCCTGATATCAAAAGAAAAGAGGACATTAGAGTAATGTGAACGTTATAATATGAAGATCTTGGAAAATTTATCATTTCTGGTGGAAATCTCGATTAACTTAAGAAAAGAGCGAATTTTCTGAGGTTTTTTCATTCTATTGAAATAAAATCCGAAAAATCTCGAAAACGGTTGCGTTCAGGTGATTTATCATTATCATCATTATTGTTTTTAATGATCTCCAAAATCATATTGTATAATTAATTTTCATTTATAATAATGAATAACCAAAATTTGAAATATGCACCAAAGTTCGCTCTTCGGAAAACTTTTTTATTATAAGAGCGTCCATCCTAGAGTTTTTTTCAAAACGTGTCTTTTTTCTCAAATTTCCACAAAACAAATTTGAAAAATATTAAAAATATGTTTTTTTTATATTTGATTTTTAGTATTTATTTTCGATTTTTCTTTATGAAAAAATTTTTTTTTTTCAGTGTACATTTTTTTTACAAAGCCTTTTTAGTTCTCTACAACTTCCCTATATAAAGTTTTTCTCTAAATGTAATGGTTTTTGAACTACGACTTTTCAAGTAAAATGTTGGAAAAAAAATCATACACCCATCTCAAAAGTTACTCTTGAATCCAAATAATCTTAATACCAGTGGATTTTTTTTTTCAACATACCGAAGACGTGTACCAAGTTTCATCAAAATCGAAGATAGTTGAGTTTGGTGACCGACCGATTTGGCGTGGAATCAGTCAATATCTTCTTTATTTCTTATTTCTAAAAATAGTTTCATGTCATCAGCATAAACAAGAAATTTAATGTTTTTAAGAATAAAGGGAACGTCATTTACAAACAAAATAAATAAGAGGGGGCCTAAATGACAGCCTTGGGGGACTCCAGAGGTGACTTGAATAGGGTTTGATTTCTTCCCTTTGAATCTTACTATTTGTTGACGGTTAGTAAGGTAGGATTCGATCCATTTGAGAATTCCTGGCTCAATTCCCAATTTTTGCAATTTAAAAAGAAGCATGGGTATGTCAATGCGACCAAAAGCTTTGCTGAAGTCTGTATAAAGAGCTTCTACATGGTAACCATTGTCCATTGCTATCAGAGAGTAGTTAACGAATAAATTTGTGCTAGTTGATCGTCCTTTGAAAAATCCATGTTGCTTTGTAGTGATTCTGTTTTTGATTTGAGTGAACAATTTTTCATTAATAATTGCTTCAAAAAGTTTAGGAATGCAAGATAAAATGGCAATTCCACGATAGTTACGTATGTCAGATTTTTTCTCACTTTTGAAGATAGGTACTAGGTAGGAACTTTTCCACAGTTTGGGAAAGATCCAAGATTTCAATGACATATTAAATAACCAAAATAAAGGTGAGGTAAGTTCCAATGCTAAGTTTTTCATAAATACTGGTGGTATTCCATCAGGGCCAGAACCTTTAGAAACGTCTAAATTATTCAAACCTTGAAATGGCCCGTGTAGAGTTCAAACTGAACTGATATTGATCGCCTATATTGTAGTTCAGCTATTTCATATACAGGTGGCACATCAAGCGCGAGATTCAATCACCGTTGATGGATTTGGCAACACAACACAAACTTCGGCACAATAAACGAAACTACGGTAGGCGGAAAAGTGTAACTAGAACACAAACAACACACCGCGTGGCAAGTATACACAATTGTTTTAAAATTGCTATCTTTTAGAAACAAAATTTCACAATATTAACACTTGCTACACCAAAACTTACATCCCGTACGAACGATGCAATTAAAAATTAAACGACACTGCTTTGGACACAACAAATCCAATTAAAGACGGATAAAAACACAAATTAGTGGCGACCCGAGAAGTAAACAAATGCATTAGGATTGATTAGGCTAAGTGACCTTGAACGCACGCACACTACAGCGCCATTTAAAACAAAGCAGTGCAAGTAAGAAGGAAAATCTTTTGGAGGAAAACAAACCATCATTCCTATGCATGTGCTAGAAAGGGAAAGGTGATTAAACGTCAAAAAGCCTAATGGCCCCTATATACCCCTATATAATGGGACTGATATGCAAGTGGGGGCAGTATAGAGATCGAGGTGAAATGAAATGTGACTCTCAGTAAAAACCTTAAAATTTCATCAGCGAAAATTATTGCGTAAAGTTGATTGGGGGGCTAATTTTCGTTTCGCTTTTCAACGGTTGACAGTTCATAAGAAGAAGTGAAATCAGCCAGCAATGTGAGTATAGTAAGGTGTTTTTGCTTATTTACTATGATTCAGCCATGTTGGAATTTTGTATGGGACATAATCCGCGACCTCCACGCCAATAAACTGGCAATGCCAGGAAACATTTACTGACTTACCTTGTGTCACACCTGCGGTGAAACGAAGAATAATCAATTATTGATCATTGTATGAGGTTATGTATTAATCTCAAATTTTTGACAGTTCAAAGAGCTTGTTTACAACGACTTAGACTCTAAATCTCGGATTGTTTTCGATTCGGATTCGATTCAGAAAATGGTGTCAAAATATGCGCTGGTGAATGCTTTTCGATTATTTTTCCTCAATCGTTAAAAAATTTAGAGCAGTTGAAGCATGGACCCAAAAGGGAAGGACGTAGTTGTGCCGAAGAAAAATTAGAAAAATTAGAAAAATTATGGATCACTATCGTACTAGAGAACCGGCTTCTAGTACTGATAAAGTGCCGTGTATACTAGAGTATTTCCAATATTGCGTAGATGTGTTTTACTGTGCATGTTAGTTATGCCAGCTGATAGCTGGTGTTATTTACAAATACAATTGGAACCATTAATATCCACATATCAGTATCATCACCGATAGTTTCAAATTAATTCCATCATCACAATAGTTTCCATTCCGTTTTCACTTTTGCGGATTGTTAATTGATCCTGTGAACCAGAGTATTCATCCCTGCGCTCCCATTCATATCAGAAGTGGTCAACTTTCCAGCAACATCAACGAAGAAAATAAAAAAAAACGGATAAAGCCGGTTATTTTGACTTGTTGGTTCCGTTTCGCTCCAGCTAACAACATACAGGAGAATGCCATACAAGAACGCCGTGGAGTATCTCGTCCACGAATCTGCATCAATTTGTTTCTTGGATCTGCAAGTCTAAAGTGTATTAATATTTACGTAAAGTAAAGCAACTCAGTGAAAGTTG
Organism: Aedes japonicus; assembly: GCA_034211315.2. Classification (NCBI taxonomy): domain Eukaryota; kingdom Metazoa; phylum Arthropoda; class Insecta; order Diptera; family Culicidae; genus Aedes; species Aedes japonicus. Next base: position 11,104 of record JASCZW010018242.1, read on the forward strand.
TTGAAAACCGGGACGGTGATCGGTGGGACGAAATTTTAAGGCATGAATTATTTTCGTCATCCCAAGTTCGGTTTCTTCAATCAAATGCTCAATGATTTTTTTTATTTTTAGGTGCCTTATCCTGATGTACCGATAGTGAAGAGCAATGGTTCCCTTCCCCTTTGTTCTTTCATGGATGGTGGTGGTAAGTGGATTCAGTCGTGTAAATTTCTACGCATCGCGTTTTTTAAGTTAAGGTCAAACAAGAAAGCTCCGGGCTAATGCTAATGCAAGAGTTAGGACCTTTGCCAAGAAGAATATGTCACTGAGCCAATCAGACTTCCATCCGACTTACCCAATGACGGTGACATGAATTTACTGATCATAATCTAGGAGAAATTGTGGAAGACCCATCAAAGTACAATACAGTATCCCGCTCATATGCTCACCTGAAGGATGCATTGAAAATGTATTAACACGAGCCGTGTGGTGATCAATGGCGATTCTGGGCGATGAAATTATTCCGAAAAATGATGCCGAGCTTACAATAACGGGTAACTCAACCGTTGGGTGCCATTCTATCCTGCTACAGTGTAGCAACGTGCCCCTCTATTGCCGCAGTATCGATGGAACCCTACCATATGCAGTTTACTGCAAAGCTTTCCCAGCTCTAAGTGATGCGTCAACTACAAGGGCATCAAGAAGGAGAATTTCGCAAACATGGACAAGGAGAATCATCCGGCCTTAAGGAACAAGGTTCTGCAAAGGCACATTACGATATCGGCGTACTATACGGTGCAAGTATTCAAAGAGAAACCACCGGATGGGCTACTGGACAATTCCGATAGAATTACGTTTAGTTTCTCCTTGGGCCAGCTAACTTTAAATATTCTGAGTTGAATATATTACCAACCGATTTCGATTGAATAAAGAAGTAACTTTTATATATAAAATCCAACTTTTTTTGTGGGTCACATTAAGAAAAATCTCTGATGTAGTGTTTTGATAATGTATTAATGTTGATTACATTCAAGTAGTTTGATTTATGACATTAATCTTTCATTTCCATTTACTAATAAGGGTAAACAAAAATAATCTCAAAGAAATTTTATTGTATATCCTCTTCTAGAGAGGATAAAACAGTCTGAATGTTAATTTTTTTTTACAAAAAAACAAAATCGCATCATAAAGTTTGTTTCGCACGTCAGTACTTACTTTGCAAACATATCTCCTAAAGCAATAAACCGACAAAGCCCCTTAAAAACTCAAAAACATTCTATTGCTCAATATAAGAAAAACGATCACTGTACAACGGCAACCGAAAAAACCGTACCAATATGATTAATAAGTTATCTGCCAATATGTATGTGTATATCATTTATTTCCGCTTAACTTTGCCTCTATCTGCTAATATATTGAGGTTAAAACTCGTTTAATCGTTATTACTCCGACTGAATCAGAGCACGCGCAGTCAGACCAGTACGTGGGGAAGTCGTATCGGTTTCCATTCTTGCTGTTATGTTCCTAGAGTTTTCCGATTCTCGTTCGACGTTCCAGTTGTGAGTGGCGGAGGCGGTGTTGAGACGGATGATCTGCCGACTTAGGCTGCAATTTAACAATCCCTGTTCGTGCTGTTGTTGGCTCATGACCGAACCGATAGTCGATTCCAACCACAACGGAACTCATGGTAATCAATGGCGAAGGTGACGAATGTCGATGCTGCCGATGGTGATGATGATGACGATGATGTTTTTGTAGCTGTTGTTACACTTTCTGCTGTTGGTTCAGCTGGATGTTTAGTGATGGTGAGGTGTTTCCGACCAGCGGTGGAGCCATTCAACGCATCATGGAACCACCAGACATCACTGGGTTGGCGAGAAAGCAGCATTTCCCAGATTGGTTCGACTGCTGAAAATAGCATTGACAATGACCAGTACCAGGGAGAACAGTTTCGCTGAAATGATACATCATCAGAACTATTTTTAATCGTACATTTAGTGGCAGCACTGACCAAACGAACACTTTCGGTGTGGCTTCTTTTGCACTATGGATGAAAAGAAGTAACCGCGCCACATCATTATTTCTTTTGGCTTATCCAAAATATCACAATACCAACAACATGCACCGCCTATATCTGGAACGGCGACGCCATTGAACCAGCAGCGTGCACATAATCAGCATTTTACTCAATCGAACGTATGCATCGAGAACGAGACGGATTGTAGTGACAGCAGAACGTGATGGAGGAGTGATGTGGAAGATTTGTCTTGCGATGAATCAAAAGTTTAACAGTACATGGCGTATCGGTGACTCTTCCCAGCACCGATGGACTTATCCGAGTCGTTACATCCGCACCGTGCAGCTTCCAGGCATTCCACATGAACACAAAACTCACCACAACCATCAAAATTCGAAAATTCTTTTCCAATATGATGCGTCTACATCCGCAGATCGAGGTTTATCGAGTTCCGAGCAACCATTCGTCCGAGAAACAATCGAAGAGATTTTAGTAGCGTTAAAATGAGAGTACGTTATATTAGTTACCGATAAAGTTCTTGGTTTGTTTTGTTGCTTTTAGCTATTTACTGATACTCATCGGCAGCGTTGCCAAGTATATTTTTACAAAGTCAGGAAGTATATGAAATAAAAATCAGGATAAAATCAGGATTGTCATTTTAGGTGTAAAAAACTGATGTTAATAAAAATACCGTTTAAAGGGTGATACGGTCAAAATTTGGTCAAGGGAAAACGCGTGTAAATCGGTGAAATCGTTTATTTAAAAAATCAAATTAAATTTCTTTTTCAAGTTCAATTAGTATAAAATTCAGGAAAAATATTCAGTTAGGCTTCCGCTTTTCCAAATCCGAATTGCCGGGCCTTACGCTTGACCCCTGCCATCAGATTTTGTACAGCCACCTTGTCCACCTTCTTCGCCGCAGAAAGCCAGTTTGCCTTGAACTGCTGCTCGTCCTTAGCAGTTTTTTTGGTCTTCTTTAGGTTCCGCTTGACAATAGCCCAGTATTTCTCAATTGGGCGGAGCTCTGGCGTGTTGGGAGGGTTCTTGTCCTTGGGAACCACCTGCACGTTGTTGGCGGCGTACCACTCCATGGCCTTTTTACCGTAATGGCAAGATGCCAAATCCGGCCAAAACAGTACGGAACAACCGTGTTTCTTCAGGAAAGGCAGCAGACGTTTATTCAAACACTCTTTCACGTAAATTTCTTGGTTTACAGTCCTGGAAGCTATGAAAATGCTGCTTTTCAAACCACAGGTACAGATGGCTTGCCAAACCAGATATTTCTTTGCGAACTTTGACAGTTTCGTGTGCTTGAAAATATCTGCTACCTTTCCCCTTCCTTTGCGGTATAAAACTCCTGTCCCAGAAGCTGCTTGTAGTCGGCTTTGACGTAGGTTTCTTCGTCCATTACCACGCTGTCAAACTTCGTCAGCATCGTCGTGTACAGCCTCCGGGATCGCGCTTTGGCCGTCGTATTTTGTTTATCATCGCGATTTGGAGTGGCTACCTTCTTGTAAGTCGATAGTCCGGCTCGTTTTTTGGCTCGATGCACGGTTGTAGACGATACACCCAGCTTATTTGCGGCATCTCGGAGAGATAGGTTAGGGTTTCGCTTGAAACTACCGGCAACTCTCTTTGTCGTCTCAGCGGCTTCCGGTTTTCGATTTCCCCCCGATCCAGACTTCCTGGCTGTCGACAAACGTTCCCCAAACCCTTTAATTACATTTGTAACGGTTGATTTGGCAACTTTTAGCGATTTTGCCAACTTTGCGTGGGAGTAGCTCGGATTTTCGCGATGCGCGAGCAAAATTTTGATACGCTGCTCTTCTTGCTTGGACGGCATTTTGACAACTGAAGAGTGAATTCCAAAATCAAAATAGGAGCAACATTCTACACACACACACCTTCAAAATGAGGGGTGTGCAGGTTTTTTAAATGCAAAATTGAAAGAAATACGTCAAGTTGATATTGACCAAATTTTGACCGTATCGCCCTTTATTTAAAACCAAAAAGCTTACATAACATATATTTATCTCTTTCAGATTCATAAATGGTAAATTCAGGGCCAACATTTGATTAGGGCAAATCTGCTTATGTAAACAAAGACTTTGTCTGCTAATTTATCGGAAGTTGAATACAATTGAATATATCAGCGGATAGAAACAATGCTCGTCTTCCTTAAGGAGTGCTTAATTTGTGTTTGTGACCTTTTGTTCAAGACTACGAAGACTACGAAAGCCATTGTTTATAAAAGCAGATTTGCCCTAATCTAATGTTGGCGCTGAGTTGTATTTTTCTTTTTTTTGCAAAGGCTTAACTTAACTAACTGTTTGAGAGAGTGATATTAAAAACTAAAAAGGTAAACCACGAAGTCTTGTATCGTTTTGGTAGAAGAGCGGGTCAGAATAGATTTTTTATTGGATGATTTTTGACAATTCCATTCCAGAGTAGCCAACTAGTAAAAGCTTTGGCAGAACTCCCTTACTTTGATTAGTTTATTTATTTCGCTTAAAATTAATTTGGATTGATAAAAATTACGAAAATCAGGAGAAATTAGGATTTTTTATCAAAATCTGGAAAAAATTAGTGCTTGTCAGGATTTCAGGCAAAATGCTAAAAAGTTCTGGAAAATCCTGAAAAATCAGGAACATTGGCATCGCTGCT
>JASCZW010018243.1:0-15757 GCA_034211315.2 Aedes japonicus
TTATGGGGCCATCCACAAATTATGTAAGGGAATAGGGGGAGGGGTTCCCAAGTTTTCTTACATTTGCTTACGAGGGAGCGAGGGGGGTTTGTCAAAATCTTACGTAAGATAAGAATATGTATAAAAATTTAAATGTTACAATTTATTTAATTAAATAAACTTGCAAATGGGTTATTTTAAACTTGCAAATGAGTAATTTGATGATACCGTGTAAACCGCGCAAACGTCAAAACAAATCAGCACCTACCGCGTAGTTCGAATTCAAACTCAATCCTTCAAGAAAGCGGTAAAATAATTTAAAAAAGTCGAGCTTTGCAAGACAGATACTGAGTAGATTTGAAGTAACGTTCAATCAAATTGAACAGCTCACACGGGTCATTAGTGTCACAATGGATATTGATCATATCCCAAGGAATACCAACATAAATCTACAGACACAGGTGTTATAAGTTGTAAAGCATGATGGTTAGGAATGAAGTATTTTCCCATAAAATATCGCTCCAAGCAATCATACACTGCTACAAATTATCCAGTTCAGGGTTTAATAATCTACAGCTTGGACTCTTTTCTCTGTTTTCATAGAAGATAACATCCCGGATAAACACATCGAAATTTTGTTTTCAGCTCATAGAGATTGCTCTTAAACATAAGTAAAAATTATAATCCCTGGACAAATCTCCCGTGATTTTTCAATAGGATGTATCGACGTAGGATAACCGTGTATTAAACATCCTTTTGAAAAATCAGTCCAGAAATGACACTGCTTAATTGAGCCCTCGGATGGTCGAGTTCACGGATAATCAAAAATTTCACAAAAATTAGGGGACAAAAATAAAATAAATGTTATGGGTAAATGATGAAGTTGATAGTTAGTTACTTATTTTGACATCTGCACAAAGTTTTCGTTTTAAGTCGATTAAAACATTTTTTTTATATTGTTTACTATTGAAGGTATTACGGATTTCAGACATTTTTTGAAACAAAATACAAAAAGTTGAATAATTTCGTTGTTTTTCAGTTAATTTTTTTGTTGCGAACGGAAATCCATTCCTAGTCATATTTCGATGCACTTGCCATCTAGAGCTTTAAATTCGAGCTTGCAAAATTGCACTTTTAATTTAACTAAACATGACCTGACATGATCTGACATAACCCGATATGACCTGACATGACCTGAAATGACCTGAATGTCACTCCGCTGGCTGAGGATTTTTTTTACTACCGGTCGGTAAAAGAGTATAAAATTCGTAAAAATGTAAAAATAAAAAAAAAGTCATTTTATATGGAGATTTTCTGCCAAGCTAATTTAAAGTGAAATAAATGTTAGTCATTATTGTTTGTTTTTTTTTATTCAGGGAATTTTTACACTTTTTGGAGCGCAAGGCTTGTTTTTCTCCGTGTAAATCATTAAATTTATTAAAAAAAAATATAAATATATAAACTCAGGATTGCTCAGAAGTACTTACGATTACTCACTGCCTTCCCTCTTGTTTTTAAATGATTTGTAACGGCTTAACTGTGTTGTCAACAGCCCCAGGGCACCTTTTTTCTCGCCAATTGTGAATGTGAAAAGATTGAGATTTGATTATAGCTATTTTATGATAAAATATTGATTCGACTGTCGTATTTAGTGCAACGGGCTTATTGGACATTTGAATCCAAATTTATGCTCTCTTTTTTGTTGCTGTTTCTTATCGGAGCTGTTTTGGGTATATTTCATTCAGAATATTAACTTCGATGTTCTGTGTTGATCTAATTCTACAATCCTGATTTGGTAATACATAATAAAGTTGATATTATATTTCTAATAATAACATATTACATTTCATTTGCCTCAGTGATAATTTTTTTTTACAGGTGTTTATTTCTATTTCGTCTAAATTTTCTTAAGCGGCCCTCATTAAATTTTTGAGTGATTTTGGCTAATTTTTTTGATCTTCAAACGATTCGGCCAATTAAATTTATAAGTATTGTTTCGCAGTACTTCGGCACCCCCAAGAATCACTTCGTCATGGGGGGTTTTTTGTTGATCGATTTACCTGAAACTCGGTATGCTAACGCAGAATTATAGGAAGCATGTTGTTGCCAAGTTTGTGCTATGCAGGTTTTAAAAAACGCTTCTGACGAAGTGAGGCAAAAGTGCCGGAAATTGAATCCCCCTATATTCAAATATTTTACACAATGAGTTCTGAAGAAGTAAAACCAAAAAATTGTGTGTTATCGCAAATTTCAGGTAAAGCTATGCAAGGCTCAAGCGGATCAACATAAACAGCATTCAGATAGTATGTTCACAGCAGCGGATGAAGCATTGGCTCAACTATGGAGTGCATTGGTCATTGATGGATTCCCAGTTGTAGCCGAATATAAAGAACCAAGGAAAGCATGTGATCCTCCTAGCTTGCCAGATTATGAGTGGTACAAGGACCATGTACGCGAATCTCAATATGCCTTGCAACTCGTTACATGTGAAAATACTGGATGATGTAAGCCATTCCGAAGTAGCTATCTCTATGTTTTACCGAACAGGATCCTTCCACCACCTTACCCATTGAGACAATCTAGTGCGGGTATCATGGTACCAAGACCAGGAGATGTAAAACAGACAGATCGGTTTTTGCCTCTGTTCCAGCGTCTTACTTTGGGTGTACCAATACCTGTTGATTCTGACATGGTTAATGTACCATACGACATGCCCGTAATGAAATCAAGCAAAGAACCTGTAAGACTTGTGATTTGTATTTTGCATGGATGAAAGCTGCTGGTATACACACTAAATCGGTTCATGGATCTTCGTGCAACAAACAATCTGGTAAAGTTCGTCCCGTGCGAGTAGCAGCTCGCCGATGTAAGGAATTGCTGTGTGTGATCCGCGACGACTACACAGGAGTCAACGGCTTCAGACTGGATGGATGAAGAGGATGTTGATACGGACAACGCAACTGATTTCACGCCACAATCAATGGACGATTATTTTGCTGAGGTTCAAGCCGTCGAAGCCTGGGTAACAAATGAGTTCACAGCAGCTGATTAATCATTTATATTTGCTAAATCGTAAGAGCACATAAATAGATGGTTCTGCTGATTCTTTTGCGCCAAAATTGATTTCTTATTTTTTTATTCAACTTCAATAAAAACATAAACTGCTTTAAAAACATTTCACAAGCAACTTTGAATAATTTTAGTGAGAAAGAAATGAAATCTTACTAAGATGTTTGGGAGGGGGGGGGGGGTCTTTGAAAATCTTACGATGCTTTACAATGGATAAAAAAATGGCAAAAAAACCCTTGCGTAATTTGTGGATGACCCCTATGAATAGTCTACTTCTACCTTTGAAATGGACCAATGACTATGTTGGTTCTTCCGGGACTACCCGGGTACTTCAAGGGAGCCCTTCAGAGGGAGACAAATAAAGTTTTCCACACGAAACATTTCGATGTTACTGATTTTCGATCATGCTTGAAGATATTGACAAAGCAGCTATGGTCACTCATTCAAGCTAAGAGCCATTGAAAAAGGAAACTGTTTAAATTTCATATAAACTATCTCGTCAATTTATGGGTGCGGGACCCATTCTCGTCACCAATCGCTTTTACTCAGCTCTACAAGAATCAAATGACTTCATATTCTGTTCATGAATAGTTTCACATAGACACTGGTCATTTAAAAAACCAACTCATTTAGTTTCAATACGGCTGAGCAATAGCGATAGGGATTGTCCCACTTCCGAGTTGACCTTGCACCCTATTTTGACGACAGTACAACGGTTCATAAAAAAGTTGGCATCTTCAGCCTCACTTTACACTATATTTTCTACTACGGTTTTTTTTGCGAAATTTACCGTTCTTCCTCCCATTTTCTATTTTTTGGATCAGGTTGCATTTTCCGAAGATCTAATTGATCAAAACAAAAAATGACGTTCTGATTTTTCTTAGGGCCATACACTGAAAATTAATTTTCGTTTATATTACGAAATCGAAGGTAGGACTAACAAATCAATTCGTTGTTTTCTGCAACGAAACTGAGTTGTACCTTTTAAGAAGCTACCTTCGTATTTAATGCCACGCGCAGCTGTCAAAAGCACTAAGCATTTGTTGACACAAAATTAACATTCGTGCATTGTACGAAAACAATACAAAGAGCTACGAGCAATTCGTTACCAATAAAAAAGAAACGTCTCTCTGGTGGTTGCATGAACAACTGACAGATCTACTTTATCGGCTAAAAATAAAATTGAAAAATAAAAAGCGCAACCACGAGGACTTGCTCAGCGTTTTTTTTTTTTAATGTTTCTGGCATTGGGCTCGATCCTGTATTCATAGGAAGAGCTGATATTGAGTCCGTGGTTGATCTCGCTAAACCATGTTAACTCGTGAGAAGCTACTTGATTATTGTGTATGAGGTTCTAATTCTCGACAGCGATTTCATTTCTATTTTGGGATAAATTAATGATTCCCGCCATCCCAGCAGCAACACCAACATTTATGAGTACGATCGAAAAAAAGCAGCGATTGGCTGGTCTGCACGAAATTCATTTTCTGCATTGTACAAAAAAATGTAATGCCAGCATTTTGATAGATGCCAAGCAACATGAATGTTTCATGCAATTTACAAGACATTTGTTCTATGTACAAAATCCATGTTAACGAAACGAGTGAAAGCTAATTTACGAAAATAAATTTTCAGTGTAGGATCAATAAAAAAACGAAAATCCTCATCAAAAGGATCGATCTTGTTAAGATCAATCCAAAATCACCCAATACTATTTCGTATGTAAATAAAGGCAACTGTCATTCGTCTCCTCTAAGAGGGTTTCTTCGGGGAATCCGGATTATCCCGGAATGGCCAATGTGGTTATTGGTCCAATTCAAGGCATGAAGTAGACTAAACAAAAATCATGAAGTTTGAACCGTCGAAAGGTATGATTCGGCGAAAATCTGTATTTGTCCCCTCGTAAACGTTCTCTCGGGCCATCCGAATTGTTCCGGAATGGCCAATATATTTATTGCGCCATTTCTAGGATAGAAGTAGACTACTTATAAAAAATCATAAAATTTGAGCCGTCGAAAAGTATGTTTCGGCGAAAGTTCGTATTTGTCCACACCTAAAAGTTTCCCCCAGGCCATCCGGATTGTTCCTGAATAGCCAACATGGTCATTGGTCTATTTCAAGGCTATAAGTAGACTATTCATGAAAAATCGTGAATTTTGAGCTGTTAAAAAGCATGTTCCGATGAAAAGTTGTATCTGTGCCACCTCACGGGCCGTGGGAAAACATAACCTCTTCCGGCACAGATTCCTTGTGGCCAATCGAAACAAAAAAGGGCAGAACTCACCAGAAACTAAAAATACTGGCAGAACTCTAATAAGCATTTTGTCTGCAAAGACTTTAAAATTGAGTCATAAATAATTTCCACAATATGAGTTTTTAAACCGGGTCAATATGACCCGAAACACCTTATTTGTCACACAGTTTTAACACCCAAGGAAGGTTAAAGCTATACAGAAGGTTGACCATATTTGATACGATTAATCGTAAGGAGTGTATCGAAAACAAGCTATCCACAAACTTTCTTTCAAATTATGTTGAAAACCGATATATTTTTTTCATACAAAAAATTGATCCTTTATTGTACGAGGTTAAACTTGAACAAAATGAAGACCGGATGAAATTTAAGTTATTCCTTCACGAATTTTCAAACTTTGGATCGAATGCTCTTCATCAAGTTCCGGACAAGTGTTGCATCGCATTTTTTGGATGCTTGAGCCCAATTTTTTTTGAACTCCTGCATGTTCCTAGCTCCTTACCAGTCTTCTTGAAGACCCTCTTCACGATTGCCCAGTAACGTTCGATGGGTCGAAGCTGAGGGCAATTTGGTGGATTGATATTTTTCTCAACGAAATCTATACCCTTTTCCGCAAGCCAATTGAGAGTGGTTTTGGCACAGTGAGCCGACGCTAAATCCAGCCAAAACAGTGGAGGTGTACTATGCTTCTTATATAAAGACAACAATCTCTTCTGGAGACACTCAGATCGATAGATTTCCGCATTTATAGTTCCGGTAGTGTAAAAAATGGTTGACTTCAAACCACACGAACATATTGCTTTCCATACCAGTACCTTTCGACCGAATTTCTCCACTTGAATCCACTTGTCCGCATTGTTCACATCCTCCCCAACGACGGCAGTAAAGTATTGTGGACCTGGAAGGGTTTTTGAGTCCTCCTTTACTTAGGTCTCATCGTCCATGAAAACGCATGCATCCGGACGCTGAAAAAGACGCGAATACAATTTCCGGGCCCTTGTTGCTGCTCGCTTCTTCTGTTCTGCACTTTGTTTCGAGATTTTCTGCTTCTTGTAGGTCTTCAGGTGGTTTCGCCTCTTGATACGCTGAATCATTCCGACTCTCGTTCCTGCTTTTTTGGTCAAATCACGTATTGAAAGTGATTTGTTCTTCATGATTAGAGATACCACTTTCTGCTCCAGTTTCGGGTTGGAAGACCGGGTTTTCTGCCTCTTCCTGGTAGCTCATCCAAAGAATAGTGTTCCCCAAACTTATTAATGATGGTTTTAACACTCGCATGATGAATTCCAAACCGCTTCGCCAATTTTCACATAGTAATTCCCTTCTCACTTAGCCATGTGTCCAGAACCTTAATTTTCACTTCCTTTTCAATACGCGACATTTTGAAAACGCAGAATTTGAACCGCACAAACAAGTAAACAAATGAAAGCTGACAGTCAAACGCACAGCATGCAGTGTTCAGAGCATAAAAAACCGTCACAAATACATGCGTACAATGCAAATGTACGTGGAAAGCTTATATTCGATACACTCCTTACTCAAAATTTTTATTTTTAGCGTAGGACTAGGTTTCTCTTTTCTATACAGACTCTCAGTTAAAAAATAGGAATTTTAGGCTAAATTGAAAGGTTTTTCAACGCTAACTACACCATTCGATCAGAAAATCTGTAGGTATTAAAATTTTAATTTGTATAAGGAGTATATTTTTTCTTCTTAAAATGACCTTTCCTTTGCTCCCATACAAACCTATTTATGAAAAGGGTTGAAAATTTAGTTTTCCCTATCCTTAAAACCGGGTAGCAAATTGTCTTCTTCTTTTATATCCTTTAATTTTATTCCATGTACAATACTGCAATGGCCAAACCTCTCAACTCAGAAATAATTTTGCGTCGATTTCTGATTTGGGCTTGACCCCTCTTATGGATTTTGCTCCATACTGCATTCACTTGATCCTTTCGGGACTCAAGATTGGACTCGGAAAAACTGCAACACTTTGTTTTGGATATAACTTTTTATCGCGTGGGTAAAAATTATTGAAATTTTGGGTAATACTAGAGTGTTATGAGTAATACTAGTAGAGTAATACTAGAGTGTTATGTTTATGTGGGCATTGCGATCTGTCGAGTGGTTTTGAAGATGCATTCGAAACAAGAAGAGCTACACCAGCAAATCTTGGACGCGGTGATCGATAATCCTGGTCATTCGCACAGATGGATCGGCAAAAGGCTTGGAGATCATCGAGCGGCTGGGAGCGACCGAAAACCGAAAACGGAATACCTAGAGAAGGCGCGGAAGATAAGGCAGTACTTTAAGAATAACCCGAACCTTTCCACCCGAGACGTGACCAAAAAGGTCAATTCGTCGAAGTGGTTCGTCCAGCAGACCATGAAGCGGGCTTAGCTACGTGTTTTTAAGGTCAGGAAGGCGCCAAACTGGACTAACAAGCAAGAGGAGGAGCAAGATGGACAAATTCGCGAAGAAGTACCTGTTGTGTCAGGCGATCTGCGAGTGCGGACGGTACAGCAAGCCGTTCGTTACAACTGGCACCATAAACGGGCAGATTTATCGAGGTAACGTTTGCTGCCCTTCCTTCGCTCTCACCGTGGTCCCACGCTGTTCTGGCCGGATCTCGCTTCGTGCCTTTACGCCAAGCCGGTAATGGATTGGTACGAAGCGTGGTCCCGAAGGAGGCGAACCCGCCAAATACACCAGAACTTCGTCCGATCGAAAAGTTTTGGGCATTAATGAAGAAGAAGTTGAAGAAAACCGGAAAAACATTCATACCGATGAAGCAATGAAGAAAAACTGGGAGAAATTGTGTAAGGAAGATAAACAAAACCTCGCCCAAGATCTCATTAGCAGTGTTAAGAGAAATGTACGAGCATTCAGCTTGGAGGAGGAAATTCAATAAATAAATTATGCCAAAGTATAGCTTAGTTATTTAATCCCTGAAAATTTGAGAAGTATCGGATTTGCAATGAATTTTCGGTGATCATTTTTGTGTGTCTCTTTTTTTCCGAGTCCAGTCTTTATTCTATTCAACGCTAGTGAAGTATCTACTCAATAAAAATGGCACTCCGAAAATGTTCAGTAACTTTTGAACCGTCTTGAGCTATCTTATTCAAAGTGTATAGTTCACATTTGTCATGTTTCATAGTTATGCATACAGTAGTTCCAGTCACGTAGAAACAAGAAATTTTTCGTGAAAAATTTTTGTGCACTTACAATCAAACTCCAGGGGTGATCCACCAATGGATCGCTAAAAAACTTGGCGTTGTTAATACAACTGTATCTCGTGTGATAAAAACCTTATGATAAACATACAGGAATTTACATACATTAATTGTTCTCCGTGCGTGGAGTAACGATTATGATATAGAAGGAGATGGTCGCTCATCACCATGAGGCACCAAGAGTTAACATTAATGTTTTTGGCTAGAATGAATGATGTGAAGAGAAAGTGTTGAAAGTTCCGTCAGTGTGTGGCAGGCTGGAAATAGAACAGATATTTTTTTATTTATTTAGGAATATTGAGCGAAAAGGGCATGTGTAGGGTTCGAGTACCTCTTTCTTAAAAACGTACTCAAAACTTCATTTGAAGTTAGCAGTAATACAGTGATTGAATTCTTTGTTTTGAAATGTTTATTGGCTACTGAGATCCATGCAAATATGGTGAAAGTATTTAAAGAGTCTTCTCCTTCATTTTCAACCGTACACCGATGAGTTTTGGAGTTTAAGCCTGGTTGAACAAGGCGTTGAAGACAATTCACGCTCAGGACGTTCAAAAACTGCATCAACACCAAAAATCATTGGAAGATTGGTTTTGGAAGCTAATCGATCGACTGTGGATGTGATAATTGGCACCATAGGCATCTCACATGGAACAATATGGCATTTTTTGGTTGATGTTTTGAGTTTCAAAAAACTGTGTGCACAATGGGTGCCACATTTGCTAACAATGTGTCTTCCCATTGATTTAAAAACAATAAAAGTAACAACTTTTGGTATACTGAAATTGACTCTATCGTATGTCAAACAAAAGTTATTATGGATTTTGTAAACAAAATAGGCTTTTTTTATATGTTGGTTTTTTTAGTTAGAGCAAACTAAAGAAATATTTCTTAACCACATTTCAACATATTTTTATTATTGCATATCATGTCTGACAACTGGAGATAGGTTCTTTTTTAAATTGAGTAAAACACATTTGTAAAGGGCATAATTTTAGAAGAAAATCACTAATTACTCGCTAAGTGTAGGAGCCAGCCGCAAGATTTACGTCAAAACTCTCATTTTTTTAAAGTTATAAAAATCATATGAAGACAACGTTGTTCGAAAATTTGAAATAAACAAGTTAGAGCAAAAAACAGTTTTTTCTGTCGGGACACCGAAAAAAAGGTTTCAATTCGGTCATATCAAAAGGTACAGAAAAAAAAACCTTAAAAGTTCCTTGAAATTATTTATTCTACAGTTTTTTTTTTTTTTTTGAATAATGTATTCCTTTAATTCTGCAAATGAAAAAGTTAGATTTTCCATTTCTCTGAAAATAAGGACCACCCCAGTTCCATGCACACCAAAAAAAAGTGCCTTATTATAAGAAACAACTTTGTGGATGACAATTTTGCTCCAAAACTTTTCATCAAGACATTGGAAAATCATCGCGAAAATCAGTGATTTCGGGTACTAATTGTAGTAGCATCCACCCAATTTACCAAATTTAGCTCCCTCAGACTTGTGACTGTTCTCACCCCTTAAAAAATTCCTTCGAGGAAAACATTTTTCATCAAACGAAGAGGTTGTAGTCTTCGTAGAGGAGTATTTTGCAGGCCTTCTAGAAAGTCACTTCCGTGATGGGAAAACAAAGTTGGAAGATCGTTGGACCAAGTGTATTGATCTTATGGGAGCTTATATTGAGCAAAAATAGTGATTTACCCAAAAAAAAAAAGATGTTCATTTCCGCTTTCAAAACGTTGTGCCTATAATCATGTTATTCGCGGTCACTTAAAGTATTCCTTGATGATACAGAGCATGTCTTACGAGCTAATTCTGTTATGTGATTTTCATAAGGATATGCCCGTTAAAAGAATCTTGTCATAATATTATCCAATTGAATGACATGCCGGTAACTGATATCGGTTAAAAAATAACATAGGTTAAAAAAGACAGCATCTCTCCTAATGGAGGGCTTTGATTTTGGTCAAGTCTTACTCCATTCAAAATGGTCAACTTTGACATGCTATAACTTTGTTCTATTATAATGGTTTCAGCAAAGACTAACATCTCTGATCTAAAAGTAGGTATCTTTAATGTTTCGATGTATTAAAATAACAAATTTTGAAGAAAAGTTACAAACTAGTTAAATTGTTCAAAACATTATCAAACGACTAAGAATTAACTTTTTCAAAGTTTCTCTATTCAATGGCCTACCGCCGATAGATAAACACGCATCAAACTAATTTTGTCCTTCTCTTATTAGCCACCCTCATAGTGCGTGCATAAGACGATCATCGCTAGCCGTCGTCAATTGAAGTGACGAAAGGTTCCTTTACTCCCACTCGTGTTCTGATGTTGGCTTAAAGCTAGCTGATTATGAGATCATCAATGACGCTGTCGTCTTCATCATCCACCGTCAGTCATCGCCATTTTAAACACAGCAAATAACGTGCTCAACGATGACATTCTCGAGTCCTGTACGGGAGCGGCTATGTGACGTCCTAAATGAAATAACCTTGAAGTGGACTGAATAAAGCAATTCATGCTTGGTCGTTGGTCCAACTATACCCTGCTGGGTGCGTGTTAAGCGATATTGGATTTTGGGCTCCCGGTCGATGGGAAGACACATTTTAGCTTTGCATTTCAATGGAGTGGTGTATCTTGCGGTTACACGATCTGAAAACATTCGACGAGATTGAACTATTAATGTTTCATTGCGATAGGTGATGCAGGATGAGGGAAAGCTAATCAAACGATACTTGATTTTGGTTATAGCATACAGCTGCCGAGAGTGACACGTATTAAATACCCCTCACATTTGGCTGACAATGACATGATTTTGATTGGCAAGCTTGTCAATTTGATTGTAATTGAAAGTTGATAATTAGTTAGCATGCATACTGAATTAATTTTCTCCGCTTTAGTGCTCCGCTCAAGGACTAGTGCTAGCTAACTGAATCATGAGTGTTTACAGATGGACTTACAGATCATTGTCAATTAGAACTGTGTAAAATTCTGCAAAAAAAATCTGCGTTAAAAAAGCCCTACAAATTCAAATTCAAAGGCTTTGAAACATAATTCAATAACCTTGGTTTGCATGATGTATATTTGTATATTTCCTGGGAATGTATATTTCCTTTATCAGGTGACGAAAGGTCACCTGGTAATGGAAATATTAACTTTTAATGTAGTTGAACTATAATTTAAAAAAAAACGGTTGTTCAAAATATTCTTCAGGAAAAGAGGTTCAACTCAATAAAATGTTGGCATCGAATGTAGATATTCACAACACTACCGAGAAGGCGTCGCGTTTTTTAAGGCTCGCGTTATATTCGTCGGAAAAGGGATGCAGTTAACATTTATTTGTAAACTTTTCTGACAAATTTGTTTTTGTCGAATTTGTGCCTTGTACGATAGGACATCGTACTTCAATTCCGAGTCTCGATTTTTCGCGATTTTTTTTTCTTCCGCCAGGTTCTTGTGCCGAGAGTGGCTGACAAAAACGAGTAGCGTCCTCGTTGAACGACGAGACTTACATTAAGCTGGCCACAGTGCTGGAGTTTTACGTTGTTAAACAACAAGGTTGACCGTTCCTGAGGATGTAAGAAAGAAGAAGGTGCACAAATTCATCAAAAAGTTCATGGTTTGGAAGGCCATCTGTGGGTGTGGAGAGATGAGTTAGTCATACTTCACGACGGATATTATGAATGCGCAAATCTACCGAGACTAGTGCCTCCCTGCACAGCAAGAAACTAAGAAGCGGACCAGAAGATTGAATGAGCTACTGATGAAACTACATTCAAAACTGTTTTTGTCTACCAACATCTCCTCACCAACTCCTGCTTCTTAAAAGCCGAAATTTGTAGTGGCCCACTCCATAGACGGTTGTGAAACCAAATTATTAAAACCTATATAAGACCATAAAGATGTTAAAAATGCTCTAGTGAGAGATGTTATGACCACTTGAGAACCTTCATAAATCCTTCATAGTCGTAAAACTTCACTGTGTTATCGTGGTTGGTGTTTATTGCTCTACTTTGTTCGATTCTCTGCTCTGCTGATCATTTAGAAAATAAATAATATCTAAGAAAAATGTTCTAGTGTTGCGAGTTAATTTTTATCTTTATGCTGAGTATTGGCACGACAAGAGAAGAAAATTAACACGCCAAGGAAATTATGCGAGCACAGACAAATTTCAACAAATATATTCGAATAATTAATCATTAATTTCCTGAAAATTTTGTAGAATTCGATAAGGTTATCTAAGAGAATGCCAAAACTGTTCTCTGATCTACAATTCATTTGAATCACATTCAAAATTCGGTGCATTAATTTTTCCACATTTCAATTATTTCTTATATTGCATTTCTAATACTTCAAATTTCGGAAAAAAAATCAAAGTTTTGCCGAACAGCCAATTTATCTTCGCAATGACTACTTTAAAACAATTTGGTCATATTTTTGCCGTTTAAAAACCCTCACTGCCAATTTTCCGTATAATGCATTTACTGGAGACAAAATGGATTTAAAATGTTTATATAACTGACCATAATGAGATACTATGAATGAGTCCTAAGACGGCATTTCAAAACAACATTTTACGTGAGATCATAAAATCAAAACAAAACCACTAATAGTAGTAATGGTTTTTAAGAAAACAAGATTTTAAGATCGTTGTAAAGAAGCTGTGTAGGTTCTCATAAAGCTGACTAAAGTATGAAACCTATTAGCACCTCTTGGTGCCATAATAAAACCAAATTGATTTCTAGAGGTTTTCATAAAACTTTAATTATAATTAGTAAAGCTTGATAGTTTTGGCAATGTAAGTTGGGACAACTACTGCGAGCGCCGTACCGGACTAAAATATGCGTTCTGATTCTATATTGGTAGAACTTAATCAATAGTGGCAGAGAGAAAAAATACATGTGTCCGAATTGATGCCGACACAAACATGGGCACGAAATGTCCTTGACGTATATCTGCAGTTACGGTTTTAATTATCATGAATTGGTGAAGTCACGAAGAATGGCAAATTAAGTTCCAGTAGCGAGCGAATTACTGGCTCTCAGCATAGTTTCTTGTTGATGATTCTTTTATTATTGAGAGCTTCAATAACAATTGTATGAGTTCTATTCTCAGTAGTTTAGGATATGTCCAACACGAAAGGACATATCCTACCGGACCGAGAATCGAACCCATCTCCTGACTGAACATGTTTGTTTTTGTATTTTGTTCATATGAAGAACTTATTGCCATTACCCGTAACGCTGGTAGATCACCTTTCATGGTGCATTACGGGGTATCAGATCTACCTAAACTAGGGAACATATTTGTTTTTGTAGTCAAAGGAACATATAATAGTCCTTGTTACATTGTATTTCTTATGAAAAGCGAAAATACTTAGATTCATCCACCGAGGATGAGCTTGGAAGAAGGAAAACATGGTTGGTCTTCATTTATGTGAATTCTCATTTTCTATTTGATGTTCTATACTAGGGTTCTGATGCATGGTCAGTATCGGAGTCATTGATTGTTTTGATTGCAATGAATCTGGTTTTGGCTGATAAAGGGGCGCGCCTTTGAAGAGTGCTCTCACTCACAAAGCGTTTTAATAGCGGAAACTTTCAATAAAACTTGATTCATTGCAGACAAAACAAACAATGACAAGTGTAACAACTTCGATTAAGCCTGTACAAAATTCAGCGATTTTTTAAAAAATGTAAAAGATTTTAAAAAAAACTGTAACAACACCGAATACTTCATCATTTCTTAATATTGATAAAGTGACTCGACATGCACTAAACATAGGATACGGGATATACTACAATGATCAAATTACTGGTCGCAGTGGTTTATGTCCCGAACAGAGGGAAAAAAATCACTAAAAGCTATTATTTTTGTTGCTAGATTAACTTTTATCCAAAACTTGATATTTTTTCTTGCATGGAATAAACCATACACTTCAAAAATCGGGTTTCTAGATGAAATTATTGAAGCCAGTTTTAATATTTTGGCAACACTGCGTTCTTCAACAGTTGAAGTCACAGCGCAGTTGTGGTGTTTCCCCGCTGAAGTTGGTTTCGTGTATATTCAACAGGACTGCGGATATGTACATCGACTTGCTCTGTGAAGATTTGGGGGTGTCTCTTTTGAAAACTGGCCTTGGAACCAACGACAACAGGACAACGATCCAATGCACTCCGGTAAGAAAGCTACTGTGTACTTCAAGTCAAACCAAATCAAAATGTACGAATAGGCAATCCCCTGAGGATTACTTCAGGATCAGGAATACTTCAAAAACCTTACCGAAAATATGCCGCGTCGACTGGAAGCAATGGTGTAGGCTAAAGGGGATCGCACTTAGAATTGAAAATTGAAAAATTAAGTCAAAGACATAACCGTATAATTGATCGTTTAATTTCTTTGACAACGCTTGGTTAGGCTTGCAATTTAATGTTGGGAAATTTTACGCGTCTGTTAAAGTTAATCTTTTTTCTGTGCTGTGAGAAGCAACTGCCCTAGGGCCTTAGGTTAGAAGGTGGTTGTTGATTCTAGGGCCGTATTGTTGACGAAGAACAGAGGGCTTAGAGAATCCAGGACGCAAAGGAGTTAGCTTTATAATTGATTCACAAACAATCAAGTTCATCAATTTCAATGCAAAGCACATTACAATGTCTTATCATTTCAGATTGCATTGGGGATATAATTTAAAAATGTTCAACATTTATCATTTTTGTTAACGAAACATATGTTCAAATGATACAAGCACTGTATTTGCCGCACAAACATACTTATTAAAAATGGAACGCATATTCGACCAATTGTAGAACTTTGAGCATTGACAAAGGCACATCTTAAAAAATATATCTCGGCAGCAGATACCATTCAACAGATTGAAAAAGGATTGGAAGAAAGTGTCGCAGAAAAGTCTGTGCTGAATTTAATGGAGAACTTTCGCACGAAGGTGCTCCAGCTAGCATACAGTTGCTGTATTGCAAATATTGAGAACACTTACCTGATGTGCTACTCTAATGTTTATAGTTTATCTAATAAAAATTGAATTTTCAACCTTTAGGAAGCATTTTTACTGAAAACTGGATACGTTCATACTTTATGGGGCAGCCTTTAGATCAATAGATGCTGGATATCTATCGAGCCAATTATTTTCCAAAACCAATCATTCTGTTGGGCTGGAAATTTATCTTATAAATCAATTATTCTCGCAAAAGAATACTTATTAAT
>JASCZW010018244.1:0-15758 GCA_034211315.2 Aedes japonicus
TACAGATGGAACCTTTTAGTCAAGAAATTTAGTTCTCTTGTTATAGAGTGTGAATCGATGTTTTGTGAGACGATTGGCTGCTGTTTAGTCTGAATATTGTTTGCTTCTTTGCAAGGCTGCGTTCGAGTTGGTATTAAAGCTTCCGGAAGTATCTGGTGGGAAAAGGATTAATTTGCTGGCGTTATTGATTTTCTTCAAAGTTTCATCGGTTTTGAATGTTTTTCCGCTTTTCTTCAACTTCTTCTTCATTATCGCCCAAAACTTTTCGATCGGAAGAAGTTCTGGTGTATTTGGCGGGCTCGACTCTTTCGGGACCACATTAACGCCCTTCGCTTCGTACCAATCCATTACTGGCTTGGCATAATGGCACGAAGCGAGATCCGGCCAGAACAGCGTGGGACCACGGTGAGAGCGGAGGAAGGGCAGCAAGCGCTTCTGCAAGCATTCCTCTCGATAAATCTGCCCGTTTATGATGCCGGTTGTAACGAACAGCTTGCTGTATCGTCCGCACTCGCAGATCGCCTGCCACAACAGGTACTTCTTCGCGAATTTGTCCATCTTTCTCTTCCGGAACTTTTCCGGAACCTCCATGCGGGACGTACCGACAAAAAACTCAAGGCCGGGGATTTGTTTGGTGTCCACCTTGATATATGTCTCGTCGTCCATGACGAGACAGCCTGGCTTGACCAGCCACTCACGGTACAGCTTCCGCGTACGCAATTTGACCACCGTGTTTTGCTTGTCAGTCCGGTTTGGCGCCTTCCTGATCTTAAAAACACGTAGCCCGCTTCATGGTCTGCTGGACGAACCACTTCGACGAATTAACCTTTTTAACGTCTCCGGTGGAAAGGTTCGGGTTATTCTTAAAGTACTGCCTTATCTTCCGCGCCTTCTCTGGGTATTCCGTTTTCGGTTTTCGGCCGCTTCCAGTGCGCCACTCGATGATCTTCGTCTCCGGAAACATCTTCACAACGCGGGACACGGTGGAATGGTGGATTCCAAGCCTTTTGCCGATCCATCCAGGAATATCGATCTCCGCGCCCAAGATTTGCTGGCTTAGCCCTTCTTGTTTCGTATGCATCTTGAAAACTACTTGATAGATGGCGATAAAATTTTGCACACATAAACATAACACTCTAAACTAGTATTCCCCAAAATTTCATTAAATTTTACTCACTGTAACTTTTTAACACCCAAAACAAAGTGTTGCATTTTTTCCGAGTCCAATCTTTAATCCCTTGCTTCACGTATCGACCAGCTAAGTATTTTTCCATACCCACATAACTACCTTTAATCTTACTGTCGTATTCCTGTCTAACTTGAACTGTATAATAACATGTCTTATAGTGCTTCATTCCATTAACCGATTCAGAACATTCTCAAGCCACTATGGTAGTGATGTACTATGGTGGGAAGATGCAATTTCTGGTGAAGTTTCCTAGAGAAGAAACCAAAATGAAACAACTTGGGTGGCGTCCATTGATTACGCAACAAAACTTAAAACAGAAAACACCTCCCTCTGTTAAATACGTAACGCTGGGAACTCCCCCTCCCCCATTATGTTCCAAAATGACGATTTTAAAAGGTTCGATTTGCTCGTTTCATCTATATTTCATGATAATTCAACAAACTTTTTACAAAAACACCAAGAAAAAGATAGCGTATCCTTGGAAACTCGCTTTTAGATATCTCGCCACATTGACTGCAAATATTCATCCATGGTTATAACTGGAATCAAATCATCGATTTCAACCGTTTCCGGGTCATCGATATCGGAACCTTTGTCTGTCCAGATTGCTTCTTCGTTCTCAATAATCAAAACCCGCTTTTCTCGCTTCGCGTTGGCTTTTTTACGATTGCCACGAGATCTTTTTACTGCAGGCGTTGCTTTGTGGATTCGATTATGCTCGGTTAGCGTATCCTGCTTTGCCAAGTACACGCCACAAGTATGGCAAATTCTGCGTTGTTATGCGTACTGTACGGAAGGACAATACAAATCGTACGGTAGTTGACGAATGATGCCCCTATGGAGTGACGGCAACATCAAGTGGACAAGATTTTCCAGCAACCGAGAAGCACCGTAGAAAGCCTGTTGGAAGCTCCCAATCGCCCCAACCCAGTCCCGCCTATCGCAGCCTCCGCTCACCACAGCAATCTCGGTCCTGCGGTTGGTGGTGGAAGGGGGGTCTTCCTCCATGCTTGCACGGGCAAGTATCTTTGTGATTCTAGTTTTTCGCTTTGTGATGAGTTCGCCCACACTCAGCTTATAATAAGCAGCCCAGTCCGAAATAATGCAAATGTCATGGTTACTGCAAACCAGACGAGTGAAGCCTCTCTTCATCCGGGACGCACAGTAGAAAGCATCTTGGAAGCCCCTTGTTCCTCTAGCTCAGTCGCGGCGATTCCAGCCAACGTACATCGATGCCAACGTACATCGATGCCTAGATGCGGATCAGGGGTCTTCCAACTTGCAATTCAATGCAAGTACATACACGATTGCGAACTTTCACTGCCTGACGTCGGCTCAAATTTCAGCGCTTTGGACGTCGCTGTCCGCGAAGAACTTCTACCACGCTCCCAACTTTAACTTTACTACCAAAATGTTGGCGGAATCAACAGCAGCTTGACTGAATACCAGTTGGCATGTACCGATGCGTGCTATGATATCTACGCAATTGATTGACGACTCATACGCAGTCTACCGCCAGGATTGGTCGCTAACAGCAACAAGCAATCGGTTGGAGGTGTTCTTCTTGCAAGCCGGTCCTGCTACAAATAGAGTTTATTGAATCCCCCTGGAAGCTCAACAGTTGAACAACTGTTGCGTTCCACCGGACCGTGTACATGATGGCAACCTCATAGAGAAGCTCTTAAGTTCAGCATTGTTGCGCAAATGGGCGCGAGAGACAACATCATCATTCTCGGCGATTTCACCATGCCTGAAATTTCTTCGATGAACGATTCCCGAGGCTTCCTTTTTCCGGATTTCTGTCATTCTACGATTCGACCAGCTTCAATTCACTTATTGGACGGTTATTGCACTGCAGGTCTAAAGCAGACGAGCAGCATCTTCAACAGTAACGGTCGCAAGCTTGACTTTTGCTTTGTCAGCGAAGAGTTGGGCCTAAACTGCTCGGTCACTCTTGCTCCAGAACCTCTCATGAAAGTGTACAGGCACCATTCCCCTTAATTGGTGACGATGAAGGTCAGCCTAGAGAAATGTTTTCGTGAAATTACTGAAAACGTATTTTACGACTTTGGCAAAGCAAATTTTGACGAAATGAACGTCTTCCTAGCTGGGAATGATTGGGATGAGATATTTAGCGATCTTGATGCAAATCTAGCGGCTTCACCTTTGTCTGCTAGCCTGATGTATGCCATCGAACATGAGATCGAAGTAGGTCGCGCTCCGGGACTGACGTGTTTGTGCTTCGCTGCTTGTTTTATCTGCAAATTTTCGAGAAAATTAGATATTTAGTGGAAATTATTGTGTAGTGTTGATAATGATTCCGTCACTAAAGAGTTGATTGCGGTCCAACACGAGGCTTTCGACTGGTGTAAAAACAAAGTGTCCCCGGTGCAGACGGAACCCCGAACATACAGCCTTGCGGCGACAGGAGGAGCTCGAGTTCACCCGCGTCACTCGGAGATGCTTGGTTAATGGTCGTGGAGCGTTCATGGTCGACCATCTCCTTAAGAACAGAATGTTATCTGGAGGGTACGCGGACCTGCTCTGGTTGCTCGATGCTACAACCACAGTAATGGAATGTTCTGGAAACCCGGGTGAGCTCTTTCCATTTTCTCCTTTTGTGTCCCATTCCAATATTTTTTGTTTCGATATGTATGTATATGTATGTGTATGTACACTCAGTGGCATGGGAGAGGCCGAGCGGGGTTTTGTTGGCGGAAGACTCCATGTTCGGCCTCCTGTAACTTTGTCAATTGTCGGTGTTTTTGGATGAGCGTTTGACAACATTGTGCAAAATATGTGAACCTGGTGTGATCGGGGTTTCATGTTGATAGGGTTTATAGATTTGGGGTTGTCGTGGCATGTGTGAGGGGAGTCATTTTTGGACGTGGAGATTTCGGGGGTCCGTGTTTCTGTGGGGGGTTTGGGTGGCATATTGGAGGTTTCTTCGGGGCTTGTAGGGGTACGGAGGATTGTGTGGGCGGGATTTGAGCTGTTTCCATGGGGTGGTTTGGACTGCAGCTGCGTCGGGGTTGACGTACCAGCGTGGGCATTTCCCTTTTTCACCCGATGCTGACCTTGCTGAGGTGTCGGTGCGGGGAGGAAGCCGAGGTGAGTTTTATTAATAATACTGTATAACACTGTATACGTAGTTTTCACAAACCAATTCATACTGAATGCCATATTTTCAAAGTTCTTCGTGGGTTACACTAGTTGTTTGGGATATTTCACGCGTAACAAATCATGTGTATTAATAAGATGAATTCACCTCGGCTTTTTTTGCACCGATGTTTCGGCGGGGTCAGTATCGGGTGATGGGGGGAGGTGCTCGTGTTGGTGTTTCAACTTTGACGCCAGCTGTGGTCCGGACCACTTTGTGGAAGTAGTTCGGGTTTTGTCCGCATTGTTTTCTGTATTTTTGTAGGCTGTGGAGGGGTTTTTAGTGTGCTACCTGGGTCCTTCACAGGGGTGCGGATTTTTGGGGTTGCTGTGTCCAGGGATGGCTTTTTTCACATATGTTGTGAGGTTTTGATCGCATAGATAGACCATTGGTTATTGAATTGTCAGATTTTCGTTTGGAAGTATTGATGGTTGGCGGGGAGACGGGAGGTTGAACAGCGTGGTTTTTGGGGGCAGGGTTTTGCTCGGCTTTTTTTTTTGCTACTGAGTGTATGTGTATGTTTGTGTATGTATACATGTGTATGTATGTGTGAATGTTCATTTAATTTTAAAATGCATAATATATATATATATATATATATGATCACATCACTTATCAAGGTGAATCCTGATCCATCGAGCCCTACCCTACTAACATAGAAAAACCTTCTTCCTGTGACCTTTGTGGGGATGCAGAGGTAAACACGGTCCCTAATCAGCAAAGGTCACACTAACTTTCCTTCCCGATTCCCAACTGATTGCAAGGACGTGGCCGGCGCCGTTATTGATTATTAAAGAAATTGAGTCACTGAAACGTGTACAGTGAGAATGGTCGGTTACTCCCAGCCCCATTCAGTTGATTCATTGTGCAATTTCACTGATTTTGATCAATCACGGAGTAGCAACCATCGATACGTGCAGTCAGTCAAGTTAAGCTAAGCTAAGCTATCCTGATGTATGCCATCGAACAATTTGTGCCAAAAAAACGCTGCCAAGTACCTCCTAAACCTGCTTGGTCGAATGCGGAGCTAAGACAGCTGAAAAATTGAAACGCTCCGCATTCAGGAAGTACAGCAAACACCGCACGGATCAATGAGTACAAAGAAATCAACGACCATTTGTACAACGGTCATATTGACCAGCTTCAACGACGCCTCAAATCCAACCCTAAGCACTTCTGGCGTTATGTAAATGAGCAAAGGAAAGAATCTGGACTGCCTTCGAACATAACCTATGGCCCTTTGGAATCTGAATCAATCCCGGGAATCACAGATCTTTTTCGCTCACAGTTCAGCAGTGTATTCACCGATGAAATTCTCGACTCTGATGGTCTGTCGCCGCTGCTAATAACGTACCTCATCTCACTGCTTCCAGTCCACAGATGTCGGTCACTAGCGCCATGGTGGTTGCAGCAGGGAAGCAACTGAAGTCATCAAAAGGATGCGGTCGTGATGGCATTCCTTCGTTTATGCTCAAACGTTGCCTTTTACCGCTCGCGAAGCCTCTAGCAACGGGTTTCAACTCTCCCTTGACGACAGGCATTTTTCCGTCCTGCTGGAAAGATTCGATTGTTTTTCCTGTTCACAATATGGGGTGCAAACTATCGTGGAATTGCAGCGTTGAGTGCTACCTCTAAGCTTTTCGAGTTGGTTGTTCTCGATACTCTGTTTCGGAACTATTCACACTACATCTCCTTGGAATAACATGGTTTCATGCCCAAACGATCAACTACTACTAATTTAGTCACCTTTACGTCATTTCTCATACGTGAGATGGAAAAAGGACATCAAAGTAAACGCAATCTACACTGATCTCTCTGCAACTTTTGACAAAATCAACCATGAGATTGCACTGGCAAAGTATGCTAGGATAAACACTACCGAAATAACATGTAAATTTCTGTCCCCTGAGACCGACACATGCAAGCGTCCCTTAGCACATAAGATTGAGTTCAAAGAGATGCGAAAATAAATTCAACCATACACGTCTTTCGTCGAATTGCGTATGTGTCAGTCTCAGGAGACATAATTTTACACGAAATCTTTCTTTGCGTTCCCCGACTTTTTACAAACATGAATTACGTCTCGTGTAAAATTCATGATTTCTAAGTGTGTAGGTATCGCTAATGGGTTGCTGATGTGGCTGCGCTCGTATTTGATTGATCGGAACACGTCCGTGAAGATCGGTGACTTCATTTGAACACCATTTCTTGTCACATCCGGTGTCCCTCAAGGCAGCCACCTCGGACCTTTCCTATTTTTACTCTACATGAACGACGTAAATCACAGCTTGACATGCCTCAAACTGTCGTATGCTGACGACTTCAATCTCTACTTTGTGATAAAGAAGACCACAGATGCAATATTCTTACAGCAACAACTGGAAGTATTCGGATGCTGATGCCACTTAAATCGAATGTCTTTTTCAGCATGTCTATTCGCTATTCGGTACCGAGCTGAAGCGTGAGACAACAGTAAATGACTTAGGAGTAATGTTAGACTCCAAGCTGTCATTTAAGGATCGTGTTTCGTACATTGTTTCCAAAGCCTCCTCCCAGTTGGGCTGGGAAATTCCGTGATGTATACTGTCTTAAGGCGCTGTACTGCTTTATAGTGCGCCCAATTCTGGATTATTCAGCTGTGGTTTGGTCCCCTTACTACCAAAACAGTACTTTACGGATAGAAGCTATTCAGAAGAAGTTTGTCTACTTCGCATTGCGACGACTTCCTTGGAGAGACCCCTAGTTACTGCCGATCGCTGTAAACTTATGAACCTTGCATTGCTGAAAGCGAGGCGTGACGTCGCTTAAACTTGCTTTGTTGGTGATCTTCTTCAAGGCCACATTGATTGCTCAGCTCTACTTGGTCTTCTAGACATCAGCACTAGACGCCGAAATCTACGGTCCCACGCATTCCTGTACATTTGACACTCTAGAACAACATGTAAAAAAAAATCTCATAGATTCACAATTAAATGTATTGTAACCATACGATAGAATCAATCGTATGTAAAATTGACTATATTGTTCATGACGATAAGATGACAATAAAAGTTATTGTTTCCACAATTGAATCTAATAAAATTGCGACATCGACAATAGAATCAGGGGGTTGTTATGTATCTTAACTATAGAAAAAATCGTTTTTCTCCGAACAAATTTGAGTCAATTACTATTGATTTTATTGTTTCACATTTGTTAAATATTCTAGCATATAGGGTGAATAGTAGATCTATTGTAATGACAATATTCATTTTTCATTTACCTGATACACGACCAATAAGGTTCATGGTCGGCAATAGATTTAAATGTGACTTTGTATTATTTTATTGAAATTGTATGGTTATTTTTATCCGGGAAATTACGGGCGGAACGAACCGATAAAAAGTATGTGCCGGGTGTTAAACCGTTGTTATTCCGTATTTAATTTTAACGTTAGCCGTAAATGTAATAAGAATAGTTTTAAGAGGTTTTTGTGCTAAGTTTTTAGTATCTTTGTATGTGTCAGTTAGAATTATATTGAACGGTTATATTGGAGATTTCAAAGCATCCTCAGTTTGCTTAATTCGAACTGATGCTGGCATGAAATGAGTTGACAAAACATCAAACTAGCTACTTCTGGGTCCAGTACAGCATTCGTGATTTGAGCATTTCGCGATCTGCAGAAAGTAGAATTCTGCATCCCAATTCCCAAGTAAGAATCTATTTTCGACGATTTCGGGTCAACATATTCGGCGGTCACGGGAAATCCATCGAAGGTTAGCTTATTCCAAACTTCAGCTAGCGTCTTTCCTGCATGCCGGAAATTCTGTTTCTCAAGTTCGGAATCCGTAGTACGCATTCTTTTTTCGAGATGTGATCCATAGTGATCATGTGGTAAAACCAAAATAGACAATTCCCGAGACAGAGGTGCCATTCGCCTTTCTACTCGGTTGAATGCACTTCTACCCGGTGCGTTGGTGGCAATGAATAGGGCATCCAGCTGAAGCTTACGAAAATGGTGAATGGCCACATCAATAACCTTTCGATACCTGGGATTTTCATCTGGCCC
This sequence comes from Aedes japonicus, assembly GCA_034211315.2. Taxonomy (NCBI): domain Eukaryota; kingdom Metazoa; phylum Arthropoda; class Insecta; order Diptera; family Culicidae; genus Aedes; species Aedes japonicus. Next base: position 8,398 of record JASCZW010018244.1, read on the forward strand.
TCCGTCTACGATCACGATATGGATTGGTTTTATGTTGCCTTGGTAAAACATAATCTCGGCGAACTCAGGAAGCTCCAACAGTCTCTCGTAATCTAGACCGTGCGAATAAGCGGTAGATGAATCGTGTTTTCCTGGAGATATTCAGTTGATACAGTCAGCATCAAAAATATTCCTTTATAAAGAATAGAATGCCACTTACCTGAGCGACTACGCACACAAGTGGTACCGCTATAGCCTACCGCTTCACGTTGACCCATTCCATTCGGTTTTACTTCAATGCCTGCATAAACCGATGGAATGAATCCTAGAGGGTTTGAGCTGTTTAGTGGAATACGTGTAACTATAAATTAGAAGAAAAATTCGTCCGCCAATACAAGTCCGCCACTTCAACAGCCAAAAAAAGGAGAGAGTTCCTCTCCCATGTGTGCATCAATAAACAGAGTGCACACAATAGATCGCTAGAATAACTATACAAGCCACAGTGGTACATGAGCGTCTTTCCATGCGTCAATTTTTGCCTGTTGAAGTGGCGGACTTGTTCCGTTACTACAACCTACCCCGCAGTGGGATGTTAGGCAAAGATTGACGTCCATGGTTCGAGTACCATTGGATACATGCCCTTTCGCTCAATTTTCAAAAAACATCCATTAAATTTTCCTACCTGCCGCACTCTGACGGACCTTTCACTTTCTCTTCACATCTTTCATTCTAGCCAAAAACATTAATGTTCACTCTTGGTGCCTCATGGTGATGAGCGAACATCTCCTTCTACATCATAATCGTTACTCCTCGCACGGAGAATAAATGACATAACAATTAATGTACTTATAACTATGCAATTTATGGTTTTCTTTTGACTTGAACATTTCTTGAATAAGAAAAAAAAACACACATACACATATAAAAAAAAACTTATACTAAACATACAGGTTAAACTAACTACAATTTAATGCTAATGTTAGTCAAAAACACATAAATGAGTTTCATGTACTCCAAATCACGTACAGCAAAAATATCTCGAATTGGCACATTGGGTTGTCTACCTCGAGCCCAAAGGGAATCATAAAGCTCAGATCTGACTCCACAATGTTCAGCACAAGACCAAATTACGTGGTCTGCGTCTTGATAGCCTTGTCCACACTCACAGAGATTGCTGTCCCTCAGCCCAACCCGGTATAAATGAGCGTTCAAAGAATAATGATTGGACATGAGGCGAGACATGACACGAATGAAGTCTCGACCCACATCCATCCCCCTAAACCAAGATTTTTTCGACACCTTTGGGATGATAGAAAGTTGCCATCGCCCCAAATCTCATTTACTCCATTTATACTGCCAGCTGACGAGTGACTGTTGACGAAAAATAGGAAAAAAAATCATTGAAGGCGATTTGTCGATCACAAATATCGCCTTCCATAGTGCCCACCTTTGCAAGCGAGTCCGCTTTCTCATTGCCCGGAATCGAACAATGAGATGGGACCCATACAAAGGTGATGATAAAATAACGCGAAGATAAAGCACTTAGAAGCTCCTGTATTTTCATGAGAAAATACGAGGAGTGCTTTACCGGCCTCAATGAGCGAATAGCCTCTATAGAACTGAGACTATCCGTGAAAATGAAGTACTGATCCGGTGTTAATGAGGCAACAATTTCTAGCGTGAAGTGAATTGCCGCTAATTCAGCGACATAAACGGAACAAGGAGCTTGAAGTTTACGATTGGCGCTATAAATTTAATTAAATATACCAAAGCCTGCTGGCTTCTCTATCAAAAATCCGTTAGTGAAGAACGATTTAGTGGAATCAAGTTGGCCAAACTTTGCAGCAAATATCAGAGGAGCAATCATAGGACGATGATGCTCTGGGATTCAATGAAGCTCCTGCTTCATGGATAAATCAAAATGAACCAAATTGTCGAAATCGGAGAAGCAAACACGATTGGAAATGTTCGGCGAAGGGCTGACATCCTGTGTTATGTACAAATGGTACAAGGTCATGAAGCGGGCTTGAGGATTCAACTCAAGGAGCTTCTCAAAATTTTCGATCACCTGGGGGTTCATAACTTCACACCTGGTGAAGAGCCGTAGAGATAATTCTGAAAACCGATCCGAGAGAGGCAACATGCCAGTCAGCACTTCAAGACTCATTGTATGAGTCGAGTGCATGCAACCTAACGCGATACGAAGACACCGATACTGAATTCGTTCCAGTTTAATGAAGTGCGACCGAGCCGCTGACTGAAAGCAAAAACTACCGTAATCCATAACCGACAAAATCGTTGTCCGGTACAACGTTAGAAGATCTTGCGGATGCGCTCCCCACCAGGTCCCGGTAATTGTGCAGAGAAAGTTGATCCTTGGCTGGCACTTTCGCTTCACATACTCAATATGGGATCTCCAGGTGCACTTAGAATCGAACCAGACCCCAAGGTATTTAAATGACATAGAATGAGTTATCGGCTTACCCCAAATTTGAAGTTTCGGTTGAGCAGGGTTATGCTTCCTAGAAAAAACTACCAACTCAGTTTTCTCCGTAGAGAATTCGATACCTAGCTCTAGAGCCCAAGTAGACAAATTGTCTAAGGTATCCTGTAAGGGTCCTTGCAGATCGACCCCATTGGGTCCCGTGACAGACACTACGCCGTCATCTGCAAGTTGTCTCAACGTACAGTTGTCACCTAGACAACCGTCAATGTCTTTGACATAAAAATTATACAACAGGGGGCTTAAACATGATCCCTGGGGGAGACCCATGTAGCTAAATCGAAAAGCTGTAGAGTTTCCATGAGAGAAGCTCATATGTTTCTCTGACAGCAAATTGTACAAAAAATTGTTCATTAATGGTGAAAAGCCACAAGCGTGGAGTTTGTCTGAAAGAATTTCAACAGATACTGAATCAAAAGCCCCCTTGATATCCAAGAATACAGAAGCCATTTGCTCTTTTTTAGCAAAAGCTATTTGAATATCCGTGGAAAGCAACGCGAGGCAGTCATTCGTTCCCTTACCTCTGCGAAAACCATATTGAGTATCTGAAAGCAGGTTGTTCGTCTCAATCCATTTGTCCAAGCGGAAAAGGATCATTTTCTCCAACAACTTTCGAATACAGGATAACATCGCGATGGGTCGATAGGAGTTGTGGTCGGACGCGGGCTTACCAGGTTTTTGAATAGAAATAACTCTCACCCGCCTCCAATCATCCGGTACAATGTTGAGTTCCAGACACTGATTAAACAAGTTCAACATGCGCCTCTTAGCGACGTTTGGGAGGTTTTTGTGCAAGTTGAACTTGATCCTGTCAGCTCCTGGAGCCGTATTACCACACGAAAGGAGTGCGAGAGAGAGTTCTACCATTGAAAAAGGTTGGCTGATCTCATCTATCGAATTCGTGGTTTCGCGAGGAATCATCCGTGCCGGCACAGAATCTGGACAAACTTTTCGCACGAACTTGAGGATCCATTGGTCCGAGTACTCCTCGCTCTCGTTGTTCGTAGTTCGGTTACGCAATCTTCGCGCCGTGTTCCAAAGAGTACTCATCGACGTTTCGCGCGATAGCCCGTTCACGAATGTTCGCCAGTAACCGCGTTTCTTGGCCTTGATGAGGCTCTTAAGTTCGCGTTTGAGAGCCGTGTATACTTCGAAGTGCTCAGGTGTTCCACGTCTACGGAAAACATTTAACACGTAGGACTTTTTACGGTAAACCTCGGTGCATTGCTGATCCCACCATGGCGAAGCAGGTTTCCTGCGAAATGACGTCCCTAGAACTGGTCGAGTTTGAGCTTGAAGCGCGCTGTCTAAGATCAGGCTGGAGAGGATGTTATACTCTTCCAGCGGTGAAACCAAGAAAACTTTTAAATATTATTATATACGTTGCGCCAAACGAAGCCATTTGAAAACAACCATAATAACTCTGGGTGTTCTGCAGAAAATGTTTACAACCACTTCCTGCTCAAGGAACCAAAGAACGAAAAGGCTCTGGTGGTTCACTTGGTAACTCCAATGCATTACAATGCTACACTCAATTTCAATGCATTACAAACTACACTCATTGATCTAATGGCGACTGATATATATATATTCGCATTGTAATCAACCAAAAGTTCGTATTGAAATGCAGCATGTTGAAGCTTTTGTGGAATGTAGGCTTGCCTTCGTAGTCAATTAAATGATCTTCACTCCAATTCTCGACCAACAATGGAATAGGGTCAACATTATCAGCATTTGTAAACAAACACTTCTGAGCCTTTTTTCTCGCAAACCATAGGCTACACACGCAAACCTACAGAATCATTGTGTAGGGAAAAACTTTCTTCTACATGATTATGGTATTGGTTGCGAGGTGTCACTAATACAAACGTTCCAGTTTATACGTTCATGTACACGCTATATATCGTTTACACTGAAGTTACTTTTTACACAGGAACGACGGAAAAAAAAACTACTTAAAAACCAAGTTCTGGATCAACAATAGAAAAGGGCCTATCAACATTTGTAAACAAACACTTCTGAGCCTATTTCCTCGCAAAGCGTAGGCCACCCACACAAACCAATACCATCACCATGTAGGGGAAAGTTTCCCCTACACGATGATTCTGTAGGTTTGCGTGTGTAGCCAACGGCTTCCGAGAAAACGGGCTCAGAAGTGTTTGTTTACAAATGTTGATGGGCCCTTTTCTATTGTTGATCCAGAGTTAATTCCTAAATCCGTTTTTAACCCGTAATTTACAAAAACTTCGTAAAATGCGATGAAAGTTAGGTTTGAGACGCGTTTTTAATCAAATTTAAGTGAACGGTAGCCACTCGCGTGAATAACAAAAACCGCGCATTTTTCCGCAAACCACGTCAAATTCCGACAACCCCGTAAACAATTGCGAAATAAGCGACTCTAGTGTATTATTATTTTTTGTTTATCTTTTCAAAAGGTGCTAAGTAACAGAAGTGAAGTGATTCTGTTCTCCCTCGTTCTATTTTTCTTTTGTCAACTACGAAGCCATTATAATAGTTTCCTACGGCTCCTCCTTACAAATCGAAAAATGTTCTTGCTGTCTATAATATTAGGATATTCCCATAGAAAATCACAATTTGGTTTTTATGATTTTTTTTTTCATTTTCCAGTAATTTTTTCTAATTTTTTCTTCATATAAACCTGTTGGAAACCAAGACGAATCAAACAAAAAAGAAATCAAGTCAATCCATTGTGTCGTTCGTGAGTTATGCTGTCACGAACGGACAGCATTTCATTTTTATATATATAGATTAGCTGAACCCGGTGCGAGCCTTGCTACGCATGCAACAAAATGAATGATAATAGAACCTGCTCATTTATGTTGTTTTTTTGAATGCATCTGGTTAAAATATTTTCGTTTACTAATGTAATTTCTGAAAAAAAAACAAAGATTTATGTTTTTAACTAAACTTTTGGATCGGTAGTTTCTATAGGTCTTTCTTTCTGCGTAGAAGCATTTCATTGACAAAAAAATGTATCATCAAACGAAAGCCGTATCCTGTCCAGTTTGAATGTAATTTTCCCTTGCATAACCTTTGATCAACTTCTTGTGCATAATGTAGCACTGAGAGTAACTCTTGGCTAAGCAGGGGTCAAACTTCTACCAGTACATGCTTCTTACCCTAGAAATACACATTTTGAGTTTAAGTTGCATGGATAATTCTCATGTTTGGTTCCAATTTCTGTTCCGTTTGTTTGAGAGGCCCCCCCTCCCCCTTCCCACCAGAGAGATGAGGTCTCAAACCACCTTAGAACTCTCTTGTCTAAAACTCCCCACATGCCAAATTTGGTTCCATTTGCTTGATTGGTTTTCGAGTGATGTGGCAATTTGTGTTTCATTGGTGTGGGAGCACCCCCTTCCAGATGAGGGAGGAGTCTCGAGATCATCATAAGGACCTTCACCGACTCCAGAAATCCCAGCATAAAAAATCCGGACATACTGCATACAAATTTTCCGGCCATACTGCATACAAATTTGCATAGCAGTAGGCATAGTTCTCATGTTTGTTTGAAATTTGTGTTTCATTTGTATGAGGACCGCTTTTCAGAGAGAGGAGGGGCTTCAAACTACAATAAAAACATTTCTTGCCTTCAAAAACTCGCCTATACCAAATTTGGTTCCATTTGCATGAGTTAGTTCTCGAGTTATGCAGAAATTTGTTTTCATTTGCATGGAGCCCCCTTTTCTAGAGGCAGGAGGGGTCTCGAACTATCATAGAATACTTTTCCAAACCATAAACCCCTGCATACAAATTTCAATGACAGTAGGGATAGTTCTCATGTATGGTTGAAATTTGTGTTTCATTTGTATGGGAGCCCCCCTTTCCAGAGGGTGGCGGGGTCTCAAGAAACCAAAGAAACATATCTTGTCTCCAAAAACTCCCACATGCTAAATTTGGTTTCCTTTGCTTGATTAGTTCTCGAGTTATGCAGAAATGTGTGTTTCATTTGTATGGGAGCCCCCCTTCCAGATATGGGAGGGATTCCAGACTATCATAAGAACCTTCTACGACCCCAAAACCCTCCACGCAAAATTTCACGCCGATCGGTTCAGTAGTTTTCGATTCTATAAGGTTCAGACAGACAGAAATTCATTGTTATACGTATAATAGCTGCGTCCGGTGCGTGCGCTGCTACGCTTGCAGCTAAATGAAGGGAAATTTAATATAACTGGCATCTTTATGGTTTTTTTTTACCTTCAAAACCCCCCACATGCCAAATTTGATTCGATTTGCTTGTTTAGTTCTCGAGTTATGAAGTAATGTGTGTCTTATTTGTATGAGAGCCTCCCTTCCTGAGAGAGTAGGGGTCTTAAACAATCATAAGAACCTTCTACAGCCCCAAAAACCACTTCATATAAATTTTCACGTTGGTCGGTTCAGAACTTTCCGAGTCTTTAACCACCGGGTCTCAAACCACCTTAGAAACATTTTTTTCCTTCAAAAACCTCCATTTGCCAAATTTGGTTCCATTTGCTTGATTTGTTGTTGAGTTATGCAAGAATTCGCGTTTCATATATATTAGAGACCCCTCTTTCAGTGAGCGGAGGAGTCTCAAACCACAATAGAAACATTTCTTGCCTTCGAAAAACTCCACACGCCAAGTTTGGTTCCATATGCTTGATTAGTTCTCGAGTTATGCATCAAATATCTCTACATGCCAAATTTGGTTCCATTTGATTAGTTTTCGAGATATATAGAAACTTTTGTTTGATTTATATGACAGACCCCCCCTCCCAGAGAGAGGAGGGGTCTCATACTATCGTAAAAACAATCATTGCCTTTAAAATCCCCCGCATGCCAAATTTGGTTCCATTTGCTTTATTAGATCTAGAGTTATGGAGAAATTTTAGTTTCATTT
>JASCZW010018245.1:0-15746 GCA_034211315.2 Aedes japonicus
ACTTTTACCGTTAAAAATCACTACCAACACTAGTGCATGAAATTGTATATTGTATGGCAAGCACAATGAACCTCAATAAATGGACCGGGAATCGAACCCGCCGCCTTGGTAATACCATGTCTTTACCGACAAAGCTATCTGAGGCTATATATATACTCAATGGATAAGTAAAGTCCGGTCCATTTAGAATCTAGACTAAAGCCTCAGCGTGTGGTCGGATATGGAATGTTTGTTTTGAAAGTAGACTTATTTCGGTTGTTAAAGTTTCGATATGTGCAAAAAGGTGTGCTAACGGGTGGCAACTAAAAAATTGATTTCTTTCTAGGCCCCAATGCTCAGCTACAAACGAGCTTAGTGAAAAAAGAGAGTGTGTATGTGTTAGTTCTCTGTCTCCACTTTCTGCTAGAATTTTTTGTTTAGTTTATGTTTGTTCAGTTTTATTCAAAATGCCGTCGAAACAAAAAGCATTTCGCGAGCAATCGCGGCAAAAAGTAAAGATTGGACTCGGAAAAAATGCGACACTTTGTTTTAGGTGTAACTTTTTATCGCGTGGAAAAGTTAATGAAATTTTGGGTAGTACTAGTTTAGAGTGTTATGTTTATGTGTGCATTTGTCTCGATCTGTCAAGTAGTTTTCGAGATGCATTCGAAACATCCTGGTCAGGCACCGATGGATCGGCAAAAGGCTTGGAATTCACTATTCCACCGTGTCCCGCGATGTGAAGATGTTCCAAGAGACGAAGACCATCGAGCGGCGCGCTGGAAGCGCCCGAAATCCGAAAACGGAATACCCAGAGAAGGCACGTAAGATAAGGCAGTACTTTAAGAATAACCCGAACCTTTCCACCCGAGACGTGGCCAAAAAGGTCAATTCGTCAAAGTGGTTCGTCGAGCAGACCATGAAGCGGGCTGGGCTACGTGTTTTTAAGGTCAGGAAGGTGCCAAAACGGACTGAAAAAAGCGGAAAAACATCCAAAACCGATGAAACTTTGAAGAAAAATTGGAAGAAATTGTGTAAGGAAGATGGACAAAGCCTCGCCCAAGATCTCATGAGTAGTGTTAAGAGAAATGTACGAGCATTCAGCTTGGGGGAGAAAATTCATTTAATAAATTATGCCCAAACATAGCTAATAATAGTTATTTAATCCCTGAAAATTTGAGAAGTATCCGATTTAAAATGAATTTTTGGTGATCATTTTTGTGTGTCTCATTTTTTCCGAGTCCACTCTTTATACGGTACAATATTTTAAAAGCAGAGATATAGCGGTTTCGACTGTTTACCATATCCTAAGATTTCCAACAACTACTCGCAAGCAAAGTAGTGGAAAATATGCCAGAATTATGGACGCAAAAGGATAGTGTTTTTTTGACGAAGGACTTCGTCTTTGTTTTGAATACAGGGGTACGGGGTTGCGAGTACGAAAATTTGGAGCGTCACGAAAACTGGTCAGGTTTTGAACGTTAATAACTAAGTCATTTCAAAATTCTTTTCTAAAATGTTTAAAACCAATCGATTGGGACATTTTCTACGCTTCGGCTTCAATAATTGAAACTATTGATTTTCAACATTCAACTATTGCAATCAACCCAAACATGAGGTGATGTCTTATAACGCCGATTTTTCAGAGTAAATTTACTAAATGCAACTTATCTTCCTATCACAGACTTCAAAATTAAGTGAGGAACGTCTCATATGCAGCTGCACGACATATTTGGGAGACCTTCACATTTTCCTAATTCGCTCGGCTATGTCTATACAAGCAGAATGGTATTTTGCGGGGTAGAATCATCTTTATTTACCGCCAGGGTGATGTATTTCTCACAAAAAGCTCTTTTCATGGCTACTGTTAACGTAGGAATACGTTTCTCTTTTCTATACCGGGTGGCATTCCAAAATTTAAAAAAATGAGAGCGTTACGCGAAAGTGAAAGGTTTTTGAACGCTTATACCCCTCGTTCGACTAAACAGAATGACTTCATTCCAGAGACCGAATTGTTCGCCTACTAGAGAAGAGAAACGTGCTTTCTCACCCGCTTGGATAAACAAATGAGAATGTGAGAAGCGAGAGACTATTGTTCGCTCAGAGCAGTTTTCGCGAGAAAAACAACGGCGATTTATAATTTTCGGAGAGCATGAGTAGCTGATAAATCGTTTTTTTTTTAAATAATCCTAGACGCCGATAATTATGTTTCACTTACTTTTTGGTACCTGAAAATGCACCAGTCTTCATACTTGTTTTATTCTGACATTATAATTCTATAACGATGGTGCATGGAGGCACATGAGAAAATATTTTCGTTGAATTTTGGAGAGCTTTGCTTCGCATATGCACGATAACGATAACGATCTAGGCAGTATGTTTATCATCGATTAAAAGAGATTTGAGCAATGAAAAATGATTTTCGTTGAATTTAGAGATTGAATTTGGCATATGCAAGAGAAAGGATCAGCATTAAATTAGCGAACTCGGCAGATGAAAATGTAAACAGTCTACGGCTACTCATCTGACGGTAAGTCTGTCAAATAAAGAGCATGGTTTCACTACAGCTGAGTGAAATTTGCGTATCTCTGCTTCATTCATACACCATTTGAGCAGCTAAACTCACTCACATATGTCGCATTGAATTTTGTTAGAAGTTTCCCATAAAAACAGTATAATGTAGCAATGGATAATTATTTATCCATTGCTCATTGCCTACTGTTTGCATGATCAACAAGTTGACAACAATAGTTAGTGCTCAAATCATGATTGTAAGAAATACGTATGACAATTGTCTTCTTGCTTCATTTGATAGAATACGGCATTGTCGAAGATCTTTTTCTTCTTTGAGCTCATTTCTAATTTTTGCTGGATCACACGTTCACTTGTTGTCCAACATTAATAATTTGCTTCGTTCTGCATTTGGTGCTTTCTTGAATTACTAAGTGCAGGTAAATAGCCGCGGAGACCGAAATTGGTTCAGTGTTTGCAAGCAGCTTCATGCTCTCCCGCCTCAGTCCGTACGGTTGTGGTGTGGAAGACAAAGCAATGCCGGAAATTTTAACGGATGAATTCTCGGCTTGGTTTTTTTTCTTCATTAGGGCAAATCTAACATTGAGAGATTCTCTCCGGTCTCGCTTTCTTCCATTTATTGCAGCGCCGTTAAAAAACTTTCGAGGGATTCTTTAGTACAGATCGAAACACAACAGTACTGGCTTGCATACACTACAAATAGAAGAATGAAAAACGTTTACAAAAGTAGATACGCCCTAATCAAATGTTGGCGCTGAATTGTTTCATTGGATCTTCTTACTTTTCTAATTCTTTGATTTTCTGTAGGCATAAAACAAGAGAGTGATAAGATTCATTGTCCAGGTTGACTACTAAGTTCTCAAAAAAATTTGTCAGCAAAGGCAATCGAAGTACGTTGCAGATTCTCGCAAGCGGAAGCGCGAGGCTATTGAGAAACAACAAAAAATAACATAATAATTGCAAAGAGTTGGATTTTAAGAGTTGATAGATTATACAACATCATATGTACACAAATACTCAATTTTTTTAGTTCAATAATTACCAACCATATACCATAACATATGTATTTGTTATTTTAATAATACCATTATTACTATACACCAACGCGGTTCTACGAGAATCTCTTGGTTATATCCCTAATATAATCCACCTCTAATTTTCTGATTTTGAAAGCGTGTGATACTGATTATTATAAGAGTTTGCTCAGTGTATGCGCGTGACACTACCTAATTCGTAAATCCTGGCTGAACCTGAATTTTGCACGATTTCTGTTCGACAAATACCAAATGTTTCTTAAAATCCTGTTTCGGTATTGCAATCGCAGCCCGCTGGTTGCTGGCATGTTGTGATTTCCCTATTACAGACATATTCTTGTTATCACAAGTTGTTCAGTGTTGATAATGTTCTCTTCAAATTTAAATCAGAAACACTTTTATTTCTGTTCGTTTTAGTACGTTGGATAGAGTCCCTACCTTGCAATAAGAATCAAATATTTTTGAGAAAGTGTTTTAAAAAGAAACTGATCCCAAGTAACATTGCCAAAACCATCCAGCTTTAATAAGTTTTATTTAAGTTTTATGACAGCAAGAGAAGCCAATAGCTTTCAAATTTTAGTCAGGTTTATAAGAACCTACATAGCTTCTTTACAACGATCTTAAAACCTTGACTTCTAAAATTCCTTTTACTCCTATCAAAAGTTTTATTTTGACTTTATTAATACATAAAATGCTGTTTTGAAATGCCGTTTTAGGACTCATTCATATTATCTTATTATGGTCATATGAAAATGCATTTTAAAATCATTTTGCCTTCAGCAAATGCATTAAACGGCTAATTGACATTGAGGAAAGCTACCAAGCGACCAGATAGTTTCATAATAGCCATTGCTTATATAAATTGGATTTTTGTCAAAACTGTGATTTCTTGCAATCGCCGTATTGAAATATATGAAATAATTGAAATGTGGAAAAATAAATACACTAAATTTTAAATGTAATACAATTGAATTGTAGATCTGAGACAAACTTCGGTATTCGTTTAGATAACCTCACTGAATTCCATCAATTTTCAGGAGTTTCATGATTAATTTACCGAATATATTTCTTTGAATTTTGTTTTTGTTGTTGTAAACTCGCATAATTTCCGAGGCGCATTAATTTTCAGCTCTTATCGTGTTAATATTCACCATAAAATTAAATGCGCATATGATTTGGAGCATGATACGCTATAAAAAAACTCAATTTGTTGCATATATTTTGCTATCAATCATAATTTCCCGCAACACTAGAACTTTTTTCTCAGCCATTATTTACTGTTGAATGAATCAGAAGAGCAGAGAATCGAACAAAGCAGAACAACAAAAACCAACCACGATATCGACGTCAAGTTTGACAGCTGTGGCCATTCGGCCCTATGCTGGTTTTGATGGCGGCCAATAGGTTTTATGATGGTTCTCAAGTGGTCATAACATCATTCACTAGAACATTTTCAAAATCTTGATGGTCTTATAAAGGTTTTATTAATTTGTTTTCACAACCGTCTATAGAGTGGTCCACTTTGTACACATTTCGGCTTTAAAGATGCATAGAGGAGGTGTTGGTGGACAAAACAGTTTTAAATGTAGTTTCGTCAACAAAGCCGGGAGGAGTGCTATACGGCTGGAATAGAACTAAAATTGTTATTTGGGATTTGTCACAGAATATGGCTTCACAGTATCAGAGCAGCAATTAGAGCGAATAATTCTTAAAGCTATTTCAAATAATAGCATGAGTTTAAAGTTGACTTTTAAACATTATCGTTTAAATTGACGACCAATTAACATTATGATTTTATGCAGTTACATATCCTTAAAAGAAACCTTGTAAGCACTTGTAAATAAAATTCATATTTCTAACAGATCCTCAACTATCTTTCACGCCATAAAGATAGTGACCCTCTCAACCATCGTTGCAAATACGATCGTGTCCTTAGCATCATCCAAACCATACGGCCCTTTTTAGAGCCACCAAATGCTTTCTAAAGAGTGTACAATAGAATTTTCTAACATACTTACTTTCTAATGCTGGTCTAACAACATCCACGCTATTTTGACCTAGACTACGTCTATCGGCTAGGGTAAGGGTCATATGAAAATTATAAAAATAGCGACCACCACGAATATTTGAAATACTTTGAACACTAATAAATTTATCATATCTCGACTGATTTTCGAGATTGTAGCTTCATTCAGTATATTCAAAAATATCATTAATAATTGACTTTGAATTCCCAAACAGACTTTCAATAATCTTTAACGCGATAAGGATAATGGTTTTCAGCTAGTCGATCATATCAATACAATCACCACTGCCAGCACAGCCGTTGCCCTTTCATCATCCAACATTCCAACCCATTCAAGGACCGCCAAAAGATTTGTCAAGAGTAAGAGTGCCTTCAGCCACAAGCATTCACTGAGCTAACGGGATGCGGCAAAAAAGTTCAGTTGTTTTCACCAGTAAATCTGCAAAACATTGAAAAGAGTCGGAATAAAGTGCCGAAAGAAGACAAAAGTCCCAAGAATACACTGAAAACATATTTCGATTCTGAAATCCCACTGCCGCTGGTTGATGTTTGTCTTTTTACCCTTCTTACATCAATAGAAGGGTATTAAGATCGCTTGAAAACTCGACTTTTTATCCGAGGCCCACAGGGCCGAGTGTCATATACCATTCGACTCAGCTCGACGAACTGAGCACATGTCTGTGTGTATGTATGTGTGTGTGTGTGTGTGTGTGTGTGTGTGTGTGTGTGTGTATGTGTGTGTGTGCGTTACAAATAATGTCACATCGGTTTCTCAGCCATCTGTGAACCGATTTCAGTTCTGTCGACGGCAAATGGAAGCTACAACATTCCCATAGAACGCTATTGATTTTTTCTTCATTCGGACATTTCGTTACGAAGATATGAACGAAACAGTATTTGAAGGCCTATTATAATAGTAATCAAACAGTTTAGTCTCCGATTACATACTGAGCTATTTGTGTACCGGATTTTAGTTTTGTTGGTGCCAAATCAAAGCTATGATATTTCCAAATAACTGGTCAAAATTTCATTATGATTGGATAATCCTTCATGGAGATGTGACCAAAACAATACCTGAGAGCACATAATTGTGAGATGAAAATATACTCGTTGCAGTGCAAAACCGAACAAGACCAATCACACCAATCGATGCCGCTTGCATTCTATTGTGTCGCATCTGGTGAGTTGTATAGCACATACAGTGGACTAGCCACACTATGCGACTTGTATAGAATTAGAGCAGCATCGATTGGCTCGAGTGGTCTGGTTTTGAACTGCAACGAGCATATTCTGAAAATACACAAAGTCTCCATTTACTATTTTCAACGAATATGTATTATATTAAGCACTCTTTGAATCCATATCGATAATCAAAATTGACGCTTAGGGATTGTCTTATAATGCATTCTATGGACTAATTGTATGAAATTTCTAATATTTATGTAATTTCCCTTTTATATAAAATAACATAAGCAGATCATTAAAGATTAATAATGGTAATATTTTAATCACATCGATGAACAATACGTCCAGGATTGACAAATAGTTCATTCTAAAAACTGAATGTATGACATATCGAATATTCTTAGATCTTCCTGAAATTTCTGATGAAAATGTGTATCCAGTACAATATTGGCCACATTTGAGTTCGTAATTCTGATGAAGTGTAAGAAGGGTTCAGTCTCACCATCGGTGGATTAATGCGGGTTTTTTTAACAGTGGCCACCCGTTAGATGAAAGACGAGAAACGAAAATAGATACTGTATACAGAAGTCAAAAACTCGATTGGTGAATTAGAAATACCGTGGAAAAGTTCAAAGTAAATGGCGTGCTGAAGATTTAGATCGGCAGCTGAAGTGGACGTTTTTGAGGTCGTGCAGAGTCTAGAGCAGTGGCACCCCGTCCTTGTGTGAATCTGGTGCATTGCAAAACCTATCTCTACGCGACAAATACCGTAATCAACACAACCAACCGGTGAATGATAGATTCTATAACACATTTGTTTGTGTTTTTCAACATTTTATTTTCAAGTGGAGGCCTCATGAACAGAGGATGCAATAAAATTCCTGCGGTTTGGAGCTAGAAAAAGAAAACACTAGAATTGGAACCAAAGACGCAACTTTACCCATGCCCTTTCGCTCAATTTTTATTACATCTGTTCTATTTCCATTCTACCGTACACTGACGGAACTTTCAACACTTTCTCTTCATGTCTTTCATTCTAGCAAATATTACTGTCCACTGTTGGTGCCTCATGGCGATGAGCGAACAGCTCCTTCTACATCATAATATCTGTTGTTCTACCAAAATATTAAATGCATATGTTTCAATGCGTAGCCCAGAAAGCTTTTGTTGCAACTGTAGGTCCTATATCCTGATTTCAAGGATAGTTTGGATGATCTAGTACATGAATTGCTTTATAATATTTTTTGACTTTTAGAATATTAATTGAATATGTTTGAATATTTATTGTAGCTTTGAATTGCCTATAATTTACTGTTCCAACCGTAAATCTTAAGTTCTGAACGCCAAGACAATTTGGATGACCTAGACCATCCCGAGATTATCACCTTGTATATTTTTACGTTCGAAAATATTCACAGAATACCCTTGAATACGTGACGTAACCTTGTATAGCCCAAAAGACTACTTTTATTATCGAATATTTCAAGTTCTGAAGTACGGTTTGGATTACCTAAAGGACTCAAAGTTATAAAATAATGACTTGACCTTCCAAAAGATTCATTATGTTTGAATACAGATGGTAAAAGTAATACAGCTAAAAAAACTACTGATACAACCGTAGATCTTATGTTTTGAACTCAAGGACAGATTGGAGTAACTAGATTATCCCAAGGTTGTCGCATTATTTCTGTTGGCCTTTTACACTATTCAATGAATATTGTTAAATACATATTGTCCCTTTACACACTCTCAATTCCTCTCCATGGCTGGATTTTGTACCTGGACGCTGGTGGGAGGGCCTAATCTCATGTTAATGATTCATTGAAGATTGCAGATTTATGATAGATGTCACTAGGTCATGTCATTGTATGACCGTTTACTCTAATGAACCATTCATGGGAGAGCCAAAGGTCCAGTCACACAAAGTAGTGATAATATCACACTCGCTCCTCTTTCTATTTAATAGCCGCGTCGTAGCACGCATGTACACAGGCACTAAAGTTGAGTGTGATATTGGCGGGTTGGGCCGCAAGTCACTTAAAAAATTAATAATAGATGGATTTATTCAATTTTGAAAACATTTAATATTCAATTTGAGGTGGTAGTTTGAACTGTGTCATAGAATTTCCTATGCAGTGGACTTCTAGACCGTGGCCATAAGAATTGTGGTTTTGTGGGATGCGGAGGGCCCGTTCAGGAACTCAAAGTATCGTATCACTGGGGTTTGTAATAGGTGTGTTTGTTCAGAATGAAAGAGGTGTGCTACCGGCAGGCTTTGTCGCAATTTACGCTTAGACGAGGCTAGAAACAGTTTGTAGACGCCTGACATCAAGTAGTTAAGGGACGCGACAGGAGGTGCAGTTTTCATTGGCGTGGCAATTCTTTCATTGTAGTGTATTCATTGATTGTCATTAACTAAAATAAAAAAAATACCTAAATTGAATTTTCAAAATTCAAATTATAGCAAATCATAGAGAGATGTTACTTTGATATAGCAACTTGCAGCGTAAAAACAACATGAAACTTACAGTGGCATCTCAAATAGCCTGGTCACATTGATACGAACTACAGAGAATGGCTCTTTCTATCTTTTCGGGATTTGCCGTATATCATTGTAATGCAGAAATGTAAATTAACGATTTTATGATCACTTTCACTTTTTTTTAAAAAAAACACAATTTAAAAAAAAACTTATTGAGCATGTTAGTAGAACGATTGTGATTAGGTAACAAGGATAATTTCAAATTCCGTATTTGATCACTTTTTAAAATAAAACATTGAAACACTTTTTTCAAATAATCTCTAGTAAACGCGAGTAAATTCCTTCAAATTCCACTGGGAAGACTTGTCTTCTGACAGATAGGCCTATTTCGTCTGCGACTTACAGACTTCTTCAGTGTTTAGTACTCGACTTCTCATTTTCTTTTTGTAGTATTTTTAACCGGTCCAAAACGCCCTACCTTAACCACTTACCCTAACCTATCATTGTTCCTTCCCATGGAGTTCATGTGGTCTGAATAGACTAGTTCGCCATTACCCCTCCTTCACCATCGGCTTTGGCCTGACTTGCGCTCTTATTGCCCCACCAATTGCTGCAAAATGAAAATAAAATTGTCCCTTTACACACTCTCAACACCAACTGTAACAACTGTAGATCTTTTGTTCTGAGCTCAAGGATAGTTTGGATAACCTAGACCATCCCGTGCATCTCATGATGTGTTCTTTACGTTCGAAAATATTCACTGAATATAGTTGACTACGTAGCGTAGCCCAAAAAGCTATAGTTACTACTTTAGATCTTAGATTCTGAACTCAAAGACAGTTTTGATGACCTAGAACATCACAAAGTTATCAAATAATGGCTGTTGACCTTGAGGTTCATTCAATATGTTTGAATACATATCGTAACCTTATATAGCGCTAAAAGCTACTGTTACAACTGTAGATGTGAAGTTCTGAACTCAAGTACATTTTGGATGACCTAAAACATCCCAGAGAGATATAAACATATTTACCTCTTATCAACAATATTATTATTAAATAATACGTAAAGGGTGTTTCGATCAAAATTTGGTCGACTTAAATTTAACGTATTTCTTTTCATCGTGCATTAAAAAAATTGGCACACCCCTCATTTTGAAGATGAGTGCATCATGCCTCTATTTTGGTTTTGAGATTAGCACTTCAGTTATCAAAACGTCGTCGAAGTAAGAGAAGCAACGCATCAAAATTTTGCACGTGCTGGGCGAAAATACAAACTACTCTCACGCCAAGTCGGCGAAATTTTTGAATGTGGCTAAATCAACTGTTACCAACGTATTAAAAGTGAATCCTAGAGGGTTTGAGCTGTTTAGTGGAATACCTGTAACTAGAAATTAGAAGAAAAATTAGTATTTTCCATTTAATTCCAACTACCTTTGCTTATCTTGACAGATACGCGTATTTCGTCTACAATGTGCAGACTTCTTCAGTGTCTCGTACTAATAACTCGACTAAGTCGGGTAAGTCGAGTTATTAGTACGAAACACTGAGTGTGCACATTGTAGACGAAATACGCATATCTGTCAAGATAAGCAAAGGTAGTTGAAATTAAATGAAAAATACTATTTTTTCTTCTAATTCCTAGTATTAAAAGTGTGAAGGTGAACGTTTGTCAACAGCCAGGAAAGCTGGATCGGGGAGAAATTGAAAGCCGGAGGCCACAGTGACGACAAGATTTCGCAAAGAAAGTGGCGCCTTCAATCGTGGATAGAGCTAAAAAACGAGCTGGACTGTCGACTCACAAGAAAATGGTGACTCCAAATCGCGACGATAAGCAAAATACACGAAGTTGTACAGTTGTGGTACAGGACGATGAAACTTACGTCAAGGCATACTTTAAACAGCTTCCTGAAAAGGAATTTTATATGGCCACCGGCCGGGGAAAGTTGGCAGATATTTTCAAGCACATTAAACTGTCAAAGTTTGCGAAGAAATAGGTGGTGTGGCAGGTCATCTGTACCTGTGACTTGAAGAGCAACGTTTACATTGCGACCGGAACCGTCAACCAGGAAATTTATCTGAGCGACTGCCTACAAAAACGTCTACTGCCTTTCCTGAAGCGACACAATTGTTCCGTTCTATTTTGGCCGGATTTGGCATCTTGCCATTACGCAAAAAAGGCCATGGAGTAGTAGGCTGCCAACAACATTCAAGTGGTGCCCAAGGACAAGAACCCTCCCAAAATGCCAGAGCTCCGCCTAATCGAACAATATTGGGCCATCGTCAAGCGGAACCTTAAGAAGACTCAAAAAACTGTTGTGGGCGAGAAACCGTTCAAGGCAAACTGGCGTTCTGCGGCGAATAAAGTGGACAAGGAGACTGTACAAAATCTTACTGCTGGTGTTAAACGATAGACCCAGCAATTCGCATTCGATAAAAAGGAAGCTTAGTTCAATATTTCTCCTGTATTCTGTATTAACTAAACTTGAAAAAGTACAAGAATTTGACTTATTAATAAAAACTTTGATCGACTCACACACATTACTGTTTAACCTAATTTTTATCGGAACACCCTTTATATTCAAAACTGTAAACCCTAGTTCGTTCTGAATCAGCCTGTGAGCAAATGTTTGCCTCCAGCATTATTTGATTTACGCAACTATGTGACAATCCGTAAACCAAATTCCAACGGATCTTCAGCTCAGCTCCTTCCAGCAACAGAAACCGGCATCATCGTCGTCATCGCCCTAAACTCATCGTTTCGAGTCACAATATTGTACGACAAGATAACGTGTAACCTAAACTAGGTGTTGTCCGAGGCCCGTAGAACAAGTGCACGATTCCAAATCCCGGTTCCCTCACTGTATCTCTATCTATCTCGCGCCGGTTTGGTCGGTCTGTTTATAATGTTAATGACCATGCTTGATTGCAAATCAGATTAAACATCTGTCCTGCCGGCGTCGTCGTCGTCGTCGTCGTTTCGTTGGATGTGCCAGCTGAATGGCGCTTACGGTTTGTGTTGTTCGTCCGTTGCTGAATGGTTCTATTTTTATTGTATGTTACACTCGATTCCATTCCGTAAGAAGTGTTTTTGTAAACAAATTGCAACAAGTGGCCATTCGCAAATTTATAAACTGCTGATTGATTGTTCGGATGAAAAGTTCAGTTGGACGGTTGAACAGACAGAATTGCATGTAACAGAACCGTTTTATAGAAACATGTGAGATGAATTAATCTTTGTTCATGAACACACCACAGTGAATTTTTGGTTTTGCAGAAACCAGCTGAACGAAATACGAGTATTGTGTCAGTCTGTTCAGAAAGTTCAAAACATACCGCCTACTGCCTCACTTCTATCCTCTAAGTAGAACATTCCAATTTAAAAACCCGACTATATCGCCAGCCTCAAAAAATTCAAGTAAGAATTTCTGTTCCTATAAGAATTACCTTGTACTCCATCCGAAAATTCTAACAACGGATCACCGCCGTCCTGTAATGCAATGTGCAGTGCGCTACTAATGACGGTTTGATGGTCCCGGTCTACAAAGTAATGGGTGCACCAGCGAAAATTGCTTCGCGTGAATGTCAAGTCGCGCGCATACGTCAAACAAACAACAATAGCAATCAAGCGGACTGATATGGTGGCCCGTCCTCCGTCCCGCGAGACTGAATAGACGCGCTAAACAATGTAAACAATATCGATCAACCCACCGTACGTCGTCATCCATGCAACCAGCCCGGACCGTTTCGTTCTCGCTTGGCACGGTTCCAGATCATCGGACGCTCGATGCGATGACGGTCTTTCGAGTGTGATATTGGATAACGCTGTAGATGACGGCGCCATTCATCGCAGCCGCTCGTAACGAGTCGGAGTGATTTCTTATGCTGACGTGCGCGTGCGTCGCAGGACAACCCGTTATGTATTTTGCTAAACGTTTTGCTCTTTTGATTTATTCGGCAGGCTCAATTTTTACAAAAGAAACTCCACGGAGCCGAATTTTTTTCTTCAATAATATCATTTATTTGTACAAGCTTAATCGAATCAACTTTACAGAGCCAAGCTTCTAGTTAATATAAATCTTAGAACAGTTATCTTAGAATCGTTATCTTAGAACTGATGTTAGGGGGATAGAACCAATTACTCGCGGTGTCTCGAGGTTAATAGGAATAAAAATGTAACGGATGGGAAGATGGGTGGGAATTTAAAGTATGGTTTACATAACAGATTTATTTTCGTCTAACAACAACACATTACTGTTTTGTTGAACTTTTGATTTACTTTTGATATAAAAATTTTCGAGAAAAAAACACAAACTCATATGAATAAAATGATACTAAATATACAGAGTAAACAAACTACAAACTAAGGCTAATGTTAGTCAAAAACACATAGATGAGTTTCATAAACTCCAGATCACGTAGAGCCAAAATAAGTCGAACAGGTACTTTGGGTTGTCTACCTCGAGCCCGAAGGATAGAAATGAGCATTCAAAGAATAATGATTGGACATCATACGAGACATCACACGAATGAAGTCTTGCCCACATCCATCCCCTCAAACCAAGATTTCTTTAAACCCTTGGGATGATCGATTGTTGCCATCGCCTCAAATCTCCCATACTCCATTAGTGGTGCCAGCTGACGAGTGCCTGTGGACGAAAAATAGGGAGAAATTCATTGAAGGCGATTTGTCGATCGTAAATATCGCCTTCCATAGCGCCCACCTTTGCAAGCAAGTCCGCTCTCTAATTGCTCAGAATCTAACAATGAGAAAGGACCCATACAAAGGTGATGATAAAATACCGTGAGGATAAAGCACCACTTAGAAGTGGAGCGACCAGCCACTATAGAACTGAGACTATCCGTAAAAATGAAGTACTGATCCGGTGTTAGTGAGGTAATAATTTCTACCGCTCATTCAGCAACATATACGGAGCAAGGAGCTTTAAATTTACGACCGGCGCTATGAATGTCATTAGATATACCAAAGCCGGTGGACCCCGCAATCAATGATCCGTCAATGAGGAACCATTTAATGGAATCAACTTGGCCAAACTTTGCAGCCAAAATCACCGGAGCAATCATAAGAAGATGATACTATGAGATCCCATGAAGTTCTTGCTTCCTGAATAATTCAGACTGAATCGAACTGCCAAAGTCGCAGAAGCAATTGTGAATTTGCACTAAGTCATGAAGCGAGTTTGAGGATTCAACTCAAAGAGCTTCTAAAAGTTTTCGATCACCTGGGGGTTGATAACTTCACACCTACACGGAAGAAACTAAGTACCTAAAATTGAGTATTTCTAAACTCAAAATTGAGTACTGTTGTTGAACTGGAGAGATGGGTAAATTTGATTCTGCATATTAGGTAAAGATTACTCAAAGGGTGTGTACTTCATTGACAACTCATTTTTGAGTAGAAATGGAAGGCGTTTGCAAACTTTTTATTATTTGACGTATATCAGATTTAAATACCGAAAAACAATAAATATGTTACGGTAGTAAACCAGCCGTTATTGTAAGAAATCGCGGATTTTAAGAAACTAACAAAATTCATAACATTATCGAGAATATTTATGTTTTTATTTTATCACTAGAAAGGCACTCTTTTTTAAATGTTGTATAATTTTTTGGGTTTCAAGAGTTTTATTGCATTAGGTTAAATTTACCCACCATAAAAATTGGATACAGTTACTCAAATTTGAGTACTATGGCATAAACTCAAATTTGGCTTCACGCACGGAACACCAGAGTTGGGTGAAATGAACTTAATTTTGGGTACTTTGTTTCTTCCGTGTAGTGAGGAGCTGGAGAGATAATGCTGAAACCCGATCCGAGAGTGGCAACATACCAGCCAGCACTTCAAAACTCATCGTATGAGTTGAGTGCATGCAACCTAACGCGATACGAAGACACCGATACTGAATACGTTCCAGTTTGATGATGACAAAAACTACCGTATTCCATACCCACAAAAACTACCGTATTCCATACCCACAAAATCGTTGTCTGTGTTAATTTTAAATTTAAAAAATAACTTATGAAATAATTAGCTTTTAGCTACCTTCAATACCACTAAAACCACGAAGTTTACTCAAAAGTGGTACGAACCGTATGAAAATTCCAACAGTGTGTGTGAACACGCAGAGATGCCGTGCAAAATGGCTTGTTGATTGTTAATTGCAATTAATTCCGTTATTGGATGATGATTGATAATGATGATGATGATGATGATGATTATGATGTTGATGATTATGTAATACTACCATCTACTGTAGCAAGGTAAATTTCTATTGCAGTAGAATAATCTGAAAAACCTCCTGAGGCAGTCTCATGCTCCCTATCCAAATCATTTCACTTGGGTGCTCTGATGGTCCCTCCCTTTCACCGTTATATGTTATATTATATATGTTATATTATATAATTATTCACAAAAAAAAAATAAGATACCATAATAGACAAAAACGCCATTGATTCAAATTTTAAACTTGAATGATGTTCGCTATTGT
>JASCZW010018246.1:0-15744 GCA_034211315.2 Aedes japonicus
CGTTATAGGAGACAAAAAAACAGGATAATTTTTCACGAACAATTCTGGGTTGGCTTTATGCAGCCGTAACTGTAGTCTGAAGAGATTCTCCTCGGTCTCGCTCTTTCGTGTATTACAGCGCCGTTATCAAACATCGAGGGATCCTTTAGTCCAGATCGAAAACAACAGTGTCTGGCTTGCATACACTAAAATAGTAAAATGGAAAACGTTTACAAAAGTAGATACTATAGTCACTAGATTCATAGTCTGGCGGATACAACGACGGGAGCCAATTTGAACTGTCACTTGGCGGAGCCAATCGAGCATATCTCGAGTAATTCATGTTCATGGCCTAAAAGCTATTTGTAAACAATGACTATAAATATCGATTTCTTTTGAATCTTAAATCACTCTCGTGAAATGAAAGCAGCATTTGGTAGAAGAATGTTAGTTATGCTATATGGAGTAGTAGGATATAGTGGGATTCTCGTGATTCGTGCGAAATCAACGTTTAAAAGTCATTGTTTAGAAATGGCTTTTAGCCCTTAACATAAATTACTCGAGATATGCTCGATTGGCTCCGAAAACTGACAGTTCAACTAAAGATTTCAAGAAAGTCTCATGGTATGGCTTCTGCTTTATGTAAGGCAATAGTTTTCTTAAATCCTCTAGTTTTGCTGTTGGCAGCTCGATGGGTTGTGTCGAGATAGGTTCAAGTATTACACTTTCTACATGTTTATCAACCTGATTCAAGACATGGATGCATTTGTAGTTCAATGCCGAAACATCATCCTTTGAATATACATGACCCGGATTGTCGGTCGTTTAACGAAAACCCATAGTTTGCTTCATGCGAAATTGATTACCACATAATGTTGTCTTAGGTATGATGTATCTTTGATCGAAAGATTTCAAATTTGAAAATTCCGTTTGCTCCATATCTGTCACAACAAATGGCATCCTACGACAAATGCTACTTATTAGGGTTGCCCAATCATGTGGAATATCGATACTTATATTGCTTTTTTTCTTGGCCTTCTCAATTGCTGCGTGGACGCTGTCAACTTCCATATGGGAGTGTCTTCCTCGTGCATCCATCATCTCAATAACATATGAATACAAAAATACAATGTACATCGATCGCTATAGTAAACAATACTTTCGACAGACTCAGGGAGTTTGTTAAGATCTTTTAGCAAACAAGACCCGATCTCTTGGGATCCTCGTTTTGCCCTGCTCTCGTCCCATAAATAGCAGTACGCTGTATTATCGCCAAGGTAGCTACTGAAAACGGTGAAATCGTGTGTATATAACTGCCTGGAATAAAAGGATTGGCGACATGTTAGATTATGTGTGAGAAGCTGTTTCTGTAAGTCGAAGGAGGCGACCCTGAAGGTTGGGTCTGTTTTAGATGATATGATATCCTTCTTTTTTTCGTCGTATACTCGTTGAGCCGCGCTTTGATGTGTGTCAAGAAGACTTTGTAGTTCATCTCTCTTCGTCGAAACTTCTGTCTTTATTTGAACCTGCAGACGATCACATTGGCCGCATGTGTCCATTTTTGGTTTTCGAAAGCTGAGGTTCATGTAGTTGAACAGAATTCGGTAACTATTATAGTGGACCGGTATTAAGTTGTCAGCTGCACATTTATCCTGGTATAATTCATACATTCGTCGGATATTTAAATCGCTGGAGAAATACAATCTCGAAGACTTTTCTCTAGTATAGTGACTAGAATGTGCGGGAAAAGACAAAATATGCTTTCGCACATATGCCAGTCGTTCTTGACTTATTGTGGAACCACTGTTCTCTTTGCAATTATCGTCGCTGGCAATTCCCAATCCAGTTTCGGTTTTGGCAGCTAATAACCGCAGTTTTCTACTCCCGATATCGAACGTCGCCTGGAATATCGTGTTGCATACTTTGACCACAGACAAACAGACGTAACACTCTTATTGATGCCCATCGTCCATCTAACGATTAATTTGAATACAAATAGTTGGCCAAGCCACCACTCACAGCGCTCGCATCGAAAATTATGACATTTTCCTGCTGAGTGATTGCTTTGCACTAGCATCGCTTGCAAGTGTGAGTGTGTTCGGAAATGTTTTGTTTTGTTTATTTTTTGTCGTCAAAACATCGGACGCAAATGTGAGTTTTTATTTTGCTCTAATCGGGAAGGTAAAAACTGCGGAAAATCCTTCTTTAGTTTTCCCCGTGACATGGAAAGGTATGAAAATTATTGAGATTAATTACTATTACGTAGAATTTAATTTTGACATTACGTAGATGCGCAAAGTGGGTGAACTTTTGCCAGTCAAGGGAGCTTGCGGGGGAGTTTAATGAAGGCGAACAAAAGACGGTCGAAAGGCGGACAAAAGAGGGTACAAATTAGAAATTCTCATTTACACAACGGATCGATTCTCAGACAGAAAACCATAGCGTAGGATAACCAACGTTATTTGGATCCTGTGTTACGCCTAGTTATCTCACGCGATTCTTACAAGTGGGCTAGACTCGCACGGCGCGCAGGATAATCATCCATAACATTACACTAACCCAGCAAATCTTATGATGATGAACTTTAACAGACGAAATTTGCAACTATTGTAGTTGACTTATAGATTTTTTTCAAAAAATGGTTACACTTCTCAGGGATGCTCTTTTCGATTCATTTGCGAAAACTGTAGAATTTTAATGAAGAAAAAAAACTTTTATCTTGCAAAACCTTCATTACTTGAATTTTACTGACACCATTGGCCCCGGCCAGCTTGGGCTCAACTTCATAAACTGCCACCACGTCGGCATAACTAAATTCCTACCCACCGACGAAACATTCCCGTTTGAATAGATCCAAACACTTTTTTTTCGGTGTTATCCAAGTGCAGGGTGGCCACACAATCTTAATATAAAAATTCCCGCATTTTTCCCGCATTTTTGCCTTATTTTCGTGACTGTTAAGATGAGTTAATATAAATTACTCGTAACTAAATCTCTGAGCTTACAAACTTTTTCCAGTTTGATTTACCACCAGACACATTCCATTTATTTAAAATACGCCTTTTTGTGCGACAGGATGAGCCAATTTTCAACAAATGTTGTCAAATTTGGTAGCTCCTTCTTGGTTCTAGCCAAAATTTGTGCAAACCATTTTATTTCCTCTAGAATCCGGCAAACAACGTCAGACGGCATAGAGCATAGCTGCCCAAATTCTTCTTTCACCATGTGTTAACACCCTTACAAACGCAATTCGCCAAACTTCAAACACATTCGACACCACATGAAAGATAAGTTCATTTCTGGCCTCACCTGTTACAGCCGTGTAGCCAGATCTTCTAGGGGCATCTTCAACGGTGGTTCAAATCGTGGTTTGGATTTATTTGTTAAGACCAAACGCAAAACATCGCTGGTGTTTGTAAATTTTGTTTTATACCGGATCTGTTTTACATCATTTCAGAACTTATATAAGCTTCTTAGTCTCTTACTGAACGCACTCTTTAAAAATGTAATTTAATGAACTTCGGAATATCTATGAAGATTGGTTGGAAATGCCAGAAGTTGATTAAACATTTCGGCAGTTGATTAAAATAATTGGAAGTTTACAGATAATCATGAAGTTTGCTCGCTGTCTTTCGAGAAGAGAAATTGTGGAACTTTAGAGAAGTTCAATGAATTGCCGAAAAATTATTACCGTTTCTGGAAACTTGGTCGAACTTCCAAAAAGTTTGCTGATCATCCATGGAATAGGAACACCTTTCTGGGAATGACGGGAACTTATAAAATCAGATTTCGCTTCCAAGAAGTTGTTTTAACTTCCAGCAGGTACATATTCTGTGATAAAAAGCAAAATATCAAAAATATTTAAATAATTTACGAGAAATTGAAAAAAAAATCTTGGAAGCCGTGGAATTTCTGTGGAATTACCGAGATGTTGTTAAACCGTACAAGTACTTTTTATGATCTCCAAGATTGTGAATAGGTGGAAATTCTATGAAGTTGATTAAAAAGTAGTATTTCTTTATTCTGGTTTTGGTTGGGTTCGAGTAGTAAGAAGTTTAAGTTCTTCTTAGAACTTAAATACCCTGAACTTTTGGGATGTTTTCGGAACGATTGGAAAATTTCTCGATCACCTGGAAAGATCCCTGAAGTTCTAGGAAGCTCCCCAAACTTTTGGAAAAATCCATGGAATGTTTCCTAAACTTTTTGAATGCTCAAAAAATCCAGTTTCCTGTTTATCTGGGACGTTTTCTGAAATTCTGGAAAGTTTGCCGATCTTAGGGGAAGTTTTCTGAAATTCTTGAAAGATCTCAGGACTACTGAGAAATTTCCTGAATTGCTGAATCCTCTGGGCATCTGGGAGTTTTTCGAGCTTTTGCAAAGTTCCCTGAACTTCTGGGAAATTCTCTGAATTTCTTGGACGTTCTCTGAGATGTTTGCTGAACTTTTGGAAAGTTTCCTGATTTTTGGGGGAGTTCCATGGTCTTTGTGAGCATTTTCTAATTTCTGAGGAGTTTTTTTGAATTCATGAGAAACCGTGAACTTCAAGGAAGTTTCTTGAACTCCTACATGTTCGCTGAACTTCTAAGAAGTTTTGTGTATGTCTTACAAGTTTCATAAAATTCTAAGAAGCTCACTAAAACTCTAGAAAGATCCGAAAACTGTTGAAAAGCTTCATGAATTTATTGACTGTTCTCTATTGGAAGTTCTCCAATTTTCAGGAAAGTTCCTTGAACTTTTGGAAGTTCCCTGAAATTTTAGGAAATTCCCTGAACATATTGAGTAATTTTATGAACTTCTGAAAAATACCCAAAAGAATCTGATAAGTTTTCTAAACTTCTGGAAGCCCCCTGAATTTCTGGATAGTTACCTGAACTTCTGTGAAGAACCCTTTACTTTTCTAAACTTCCCTGAACTCGTGGTAAGCTCCCTGAAATTGTGGACAATTTTCTGAATTTATAGGAAACAATCTGAATTTCAGGAAAGTTGCCTGAACTTCTAGGAAGAACTTCATTTCTGGAAAGCTCCCAGATTTTCTGGAAATTTCCCTTATTTTATGGTATGTTCCTTTGACATTGGGGAGAATAGCTAAATTTCGGGTAAGTCTACGTCAAATCTAAAAAGTATCCGAGCTTCTGATAAGTTGTCTGAGTTTCTAAGTGCACTGAATTTACAAGATTTTTTTCGAACTTTTGGGAGATAATGTTTGTCCATCAGTTTCTTAACCTTTTCCGATTTTCGGGGCCTAAATACTGTGGGCCGTAAGTCTTAAGGACAGATTTGCAAAAAATCCTCAGGGTCACCAACCCCTAAGTTTTCTTCGAGAGAACTAACTGCGGACATACGCCAACATCCGTTAGGCTGCAGTGCACCTATGTAACACTAAGGCCAACATATTCTGCTGCATCGCAACAGCTGGAAAAAGTCATCAGTTGACTCTAGTTGTCGCATAATGTCTAGGATCATGTCCCTTGGCATGTTGAAACGTCGCAAAAAGTGCTTCTTGTCATAGGTTTGCGTGGCGCTATCTATCACTATCAGCACTATCTAACATCGTTTTATGAGATGCATGCATTCACACACTCACCACCACTCAAACCAATCCATAGTAAAAAGTTTGGGAAAAATCCTCGATCTTTGAAAAAAACAAAACTTCTGATCTCTGGATGTTGTATGATTGACAAGATGATAGGTGTTGGTGGGTTTAACAACAAGAAATACAAAACCGGTGCGAGGAACGCAAAGTTGGTCTGTTTTAGCTGGTTCTGTTAAAGTTTGTTGATGAAAATCAACTATAATGATGTTAAAATAGACCACCGCTGATGATGCTCTAAGCGGTACGTTTTGAACAGGCTGAACAATGAGATCGGTGGACCGAGTGACAAAAACGCTACTCAAATCATTGGAAAAAGGTGTGAGTATGGTTCCTTCCATATCACAAAAATTCCCGATGACTTTTGAAATTCTCGCCTTTTTCCCGCATTTCCCGATTTTTCCGAGTCTGTGGCCACCCTGAAGTTCATTCCTCGTTTTCTATTACCGTGAATGCCATTACGCCGATAAGTCAATTTTCCCGACCCTCGTCAAGAAAAAGTGAGATTAAAGTGAGGTTAATTCTGACCCAAGGCGCAACTTCAATGTACCTATCTTTTTAAATGTTAAACCAATGGGGCAGAAAATTTCTGACTTTTAGTTTTCTACGGAATTCTTCATTTTAGCTTAAACATATTATTTTTAAATCAGTTTAAAGTTGTACATAAAAGTGACCCATAACATTAGTGCCAATATTGACCCGGATTTCAATCCTTCGTAGAATTTCGAAATTTTACTTTAAAGTCGATGTTTATGCACCATTTGAAAGGTTCTGGTCTCAAAACTTAATTGAAAGAAAAAAAAACTGGTTCCGGTAGCATTGTCCTCCGGGAATCTGCTTCATAGGGAAGGCAGTTTTAGTTTACATATGTTAACAGAAATGCATATAAAACATTCCAGACTCATTGTAGGCATATTGGCATATTCAGCAAAGTTTCTCAGTGCATAACAAATAGTCTTTTGATATAGAAAGCTGCCGTCTGCGGCAAAGTGTCTCAGTACGCAATTTTTCGTCTTATGACATTATAATATTAATCCAGCATTTTACGAGTTCTAATGGCCGTCTCGGTTAAGCTCGGTTTCTGGTAGGGAGCAAGCGACATTTGGCTTTGGTCGTTTGACACGAGTTTGACAGCTAATCGATAAGATTTGATCGATTCTCTGTCAAACGGCCTAAGCCAAACGTCAAATAGCTTGCTCCTTAACAGAAACCGAGCTCAACCGAGACGGCCATTAGAACTCGTAAAATGCTGGATTCCTGATCTAGTGACAGAGGTGGCGCTGCAGTCTAACTTTGCTAAATAATGCTCTAAAGAGATGTTGTCTTGGATAAGGTTTCTCAGTATGTCATGTGTCGTTTTTTTTAGTTCCAGATCTTACCGAAGCTTTAGAGAGCTACCGCCTCCGGAATTTTTTTTTTAGGTTTTAGTTTTTTGCCTTTTTTTGACTTTTTCTAGTTCCAGTACAGAGAACACAAATGACTGCATTTTGTATAAGGCCTGTGGTTAAACCACGTAGACTTATTTTTGAAAATCCTCCCCCCTCGTAAACTTTTTATTCCCCCCAAAAGTCTACGTGGTTTATGAATAGCCCCATACTGAACATCTTTGCCGAAGACGGATACTCTCTAGAGATTTATTTGGCATAAAGACTGTATTTGATGAAATTTGGACAAACAAAATAGGTCACCAAAACATTTCCTTGAGCCCGATTCTTTTCAAACTTTCTGGAAATAAAGTACCACTAAATGGTTTAGTTTTGACATCATTGGTTTATTGAACCTCTTCTCCTAACCCAAATGCCCGCACCTTTACCTTGACTCCTTTCATCAAATTTTGGGCAAGGATATGACCGACTTGCTTACTTACTTTTAACCACACTTTCTTTAGTTCAAGTTCATTTTCTATCAGTTTTGGAGTTCTAACAAGCTTTGCCTTCATGATTGCCCAAAATTTTTCAATTGGGCGAAGATCCGGAGTGTTTGGAGGGTTGACGTCTGTTGGTACAAAAACTACATTATTATCTTTGTACCAGTGTCGGGTTATTGTGAGATCTCAGAAGGGCAGAAGTCGTTTTTGGAGGCATTCGTCCTTGTAGATTTGTCCGTTGACGGTCCCAGAGGTGATGAAGGGCTGACTCATTTTGCCACATCCGCAGATCGCTTGCCAGACAAGGAATTTTTTGGCGAATTTCGACAGTTTCTTCTTCCGTACTTTCTCCGGAACGGCCAACTTAGAGGTGGTGTTCCTGTCCTGGCATTTGTTTGGTGTCGGCTTTAATGTAGGTCTCATCGTCCATCACAATGCAGAACGGTTTTGTGAGCCACTCCCTGTACAGTTTTCTTGCACGAGTTTTGGCCACCGAGTTCTGTTTATAGCTCCGGTTCGGTGCCTTCTGGACCTTGTACACATGTAATCCAGAACGTTTCATGGTTTTCTGCACAAAACAAACTGAAACTTTCGCCTTTTTCGTAACATCCCTGATCGAAATGTTGGGATAACGCTTAAATTGGTTCAATACCATCCTGGCCTTCTCCGGATTTGATGTGCCACGTTTTTTGCCACTTCCATTTTTCCGCTTGGTTGTCTTACGGTCCTTGAACGTTTTGATCACATGAGATACAGTTGAATGTGCGATTCCGAGCTGTTTTCCGATTCATCGATAAGAAGCGTTTGGGTTTTCGAAGTGAGTGCCCAAAATTTGTTGGCGCACTATTTCTTCATTCGAAGCCATCACTGAAATCACTCGACCGATTTTCACGAAACTCATTACAAAAATGACACAACACAATGAAATACATTCAGTGAAAATTTCAATAATCTTTACCCACACGCTAAAAAGTTACGAGCAATTGCGTGTGTCCAAATTTCATCGAATACAGTCTTTAGATAATCTAAAGCATCATCTCTGCGATGAACTCTGAGAACATGATAATGGCAGAAGTCGACATATTACATACTGAAAAACCAAGACGGCAACTCTCACAAGCTTCAAGTTACAAGCAAAAACTACAGCGCCATCTCTGTTGAAAGATCTTGAACTAGTATGACAACGACAAAGGTCGAAATGCGAAACTCTGCCGAAGATGGCAACTCTCTAGAGTTTCATTTGTTAAAGACAGACTGCAGTGCCGTCTCTGAGGTAAGATCTGGAACTAATGTTATAATCTCAAAAGACGACAAATGACATATTGATAGACTTTGCCGAAGACAGGCCCTTTCTAGCGCTTCATTTGGAAAATATAGACTGCAGCGCTATCTCTGCGGCAGGATCTGGAACTTATTTGATAATGACAAAACACAAAACATTACATAATAAGAAACTTTGTTAAAGACGGCAACACTCTAGCCCTTCATTTGGCAAATATAGACTACAGCGCCATCTCCAGATCTCAAGATCTGGAACTAATCATCACGACTTGATAGCAAGAACCAAAACCTGGGTCTGGGATGCCATATTCACAGACATGTCTCTAAATTTGCAGACTTTTCATTTTTATTGCAGACCTTTTTAACGATGCAGACATTTAGCAGACATTTTATTTATGTTGCGGACTTTTACAGACATATGAAATATTTTTTAAATTTCAAATAAAGGTATTCTATGAAGTTCGGATTTAAAACGTACGAGGATCTGAACAGTATAGTAGATACGGTAAGAAGCTTTGTTGAAGTATTTTAAAATATCGTAGGTATCAGTTAAAATAGAAATCCTTGAAGAAACAAAAACGGTGGGCCACTTGGAGACACAATGGGCCGGGAGGTAGTGTTCAATCCCACGCGTATTCATACCCATGCGAAAAATTTCTGTCAAAGTGTTGGTAATATTGGTCCTTTGCTATTAAGTCACAACGAAAATCAAGGTTCACAACAATACAAATCATATTTGAGAAACTTAGAGACTTCCTCGAAAAAAAAAATGTCGTCTATGGTCAGGTAGAAACTTCTCAGAAGTATTGGGAGCAAGCAGTTCATGCAAAAATGCATTACCGAAGAATTTCAAGACAGAACTTCCCCAAGAATCAGGAGAGGACTTATCAGAGCTTCAAGAATTTATTTATTTATTTATTTATTTATTTATTTATTTATTGATATAATTCCAACTGACTTAACATCTTATTGGAATGGGGAAAAGCCATGTGGCGTAAAAACCCCCTATTACTAAATCGTACACTACATAAATCAACATGAATAGAAGGAGAACAAAGCAAGCAACACTAAATTAATTCTAATACACACAAAACTTGTCAGTAAACTTAAAATAATCTGTCGTGATGGAATCAGTCGTCTAGTGTCTTCGCCATTAATGCCACAATTTCTGAACTAGCGTCTCGTCATCCAACTACGATGAATCCGGTTACGGAAGGTCTCAGCGGAACAGTTGAAATCAAACAGAGCGTAGAGTTCATTGAAGCGCGATGAAATGAATCGAATTGGATCGTGTTGGCCGTAGTTTGCTGCACGAGTTCCGAGCTGTAGAAAATTTCTTGTTCGCAGAACTCGTTCAGGAGCGTAGATGAACAGTTCGGCCAGAATTCCTGGAGAGTCGGTTTCACCTAGTAGCACATTTGCTGCGAAAACTGCTTGCATGACTGTACGCCTATGCTCCAATGTTTCAATACCCAAGAGTAAGCAACGATCCTGGTACGCTGGAAGGTTGACAGGATCATTCCACGGCAGGTGACGGAGTGCATAACGAACAAATTTTCTTTGGACTGCTTCAATCCTCGCAATCCAGATTCTTTGGTACGGGCACCACACCAAGGCTCCAAATTCAAATACAATGCTTTCAGACAGGTGGGATCACGAAACTCGTCGGAGATCTTAAACATGAAACCGAGCTGTCTGTTTGCTTTGGTAATCATATCCGTGTAGTGTTGTCTAAATGTCAAACCGGAGTCAAGCGTGACTCCAAGGTCACGAACAGTATCAACTTTCTGCAGAGGTTGATTGTTTATCATGTAATCAAACGCAATTGGGTGCAATTTTCGATGGAAAGTGATAATAAAGCATTTACTAACACTCAGAGTGAGGAAATTCCTGGAGCACCACTCTTCAAAGCTGCTGATCAAGTGCTGTAGTCGTAAACAATCAGCGAAGCATCGCACAACCACATAAATTTTCATATAAACACTGCAGAGCAATTCTTAAGTACACATAAAGGAATTCCGTCGGGTCCTGCCACGCTTGAGAGTTTCAGCTTCCGGATTGCGGCTTCAACGAGGTCTGATGTAATCGCAGGAATATTGAAGTCGAACGCGTCTCTGGGAGTATCTCTGAGTGCTTCGCTGACTTGCTCAATGCTGGCACGGTGTTATTGAAAACACTTTTGAAGTGCTCAGAAAGGAGATCACATTTGTCCACTGGTGTGCTGGCGATTCTGTCGCCAAGATGAATTTCAACCGGTAGCCCGTTAACATTCCTTTTTGTGTTCACAAACGACCAGAACAACTTTGGGTTGCGCCGAAGGTTAGATTGGATCCGTTTTGAATAATTCTTGTAGAAGACGATTGTAAATTCGGTATTGGGTACTAGCTTCAGAGAAGATTCGCTTGGTGAATTGATTTCGAGTTTTGCAGTACTTACGAAGAGCCTTCGACCTCACACGTTTCAGGTACCGTAAATGAGCATTAGACCAAGGAGGTTTACGAGCAGGTCTCCTCAGAGGAACAAAATCAGATATAGCCCGGGACACAACCTCGTCAAAAAAGTCTACAGCTTCATCGATAGTGGAGCACGAGTCAAGGAACTGCCAATTTACTTGGGACAGATATTGGTTCATTGCGGCGAAATCAGTTCTTCGGAAGTTCAGACCATGTGGATCAACGATGTTATCAAAGGTAATAGGTACTGATAGATTGATAATAATCTCCAGCGCAGGATGATCGGCGTCGAGGCTAATTAAAGGTTCGGAGGCTTCAACAACAGTACATTCCATTACGGCAGCTTCATTTACCAATACAAGATCAAGCAGTCTCGAGTTACGATTTAACGTTGAATTTATTTGCGACAGCAGACAGGTGGCATATGCGAACGAAGAACGTCAATTGTGGGATGACCAATCATGGGAACATTCCAAACCAACCCAGACTGGTTGTAATCGCCAAATATTAACGCGTAGTCGTTGTGATCTAAACGGGATAACACAGCGCCAATCGAACTGATATGGTTCTCAATGCTGTTCAAATCAGATTTCCTATCGGGAGGTAAGTACATGGCACCGATACTTAACTTCCTATGTGGAGTTATTATCTGGACCCATAACTGTTCGAGCGAAGGGTCAATAGGAGTAGGATCCAGGCTGTGAAGCCTATTGGAAACTGCGATCAAAACGCCACCACCGCGAGATTTGGTGCTATTTATGCGATTACGATCATTCCGAAAAACAGTGAACTGATCTCCAAATAGTTGAGCGGAATGAATTTGGTCATTGAGCCAGGTTTCGGTTAGAACTATTACGTCGAAGTTCGAATCGACGGCAGGTTAGTAAAAGTTGTCTATTTTCATTCGGAGACCGCATACATTCTGGTAATAAGCCAGTAGTCCGTGAAGTAAAGCAGGAGTACAATCAGAGTGACTGGATTTGAAGGGCGAATCAGGTCTGGCTTGGCAAGTAATGGAGTCGCACTTGCCTGAAGAAGCGTTTTGGAAGACCCTCTCCCCACTCTCACACGTAGGCCCGGGACGGCTGCAGATCGCTGGCGGGAATGGCTCGACTACGGTGAGGGGATCGAGGGCTTCCGCAATACTAAACTCGGTGCGTCCCAGGATTCGGCTAACACTAGTTGTTTCGTAAGATGCAGCTTCCAAACATGCTTGAAATATGCTGGAATCGGAGAGCGAATCAGGTTTTGTTGGGCTAATAGCTAAATCGTACTTGCCTGCAGAAGCGTTTTGGAAGGTTTGGCTGGAATGGCGCGACTGCGGTGGGGGGATCGAGGGCTTCCATTTCACTAAATTCGGTGCGTCCGGTGAAAACACAGGTGGTTGTATGTCGTATCGTTGAGCATCAAATCCTTTATCTTTGTAATTAATTAACGCTGCATTATAACTGCTGGTGGTTAACCGGTTGTAGGCGTCAGGAATATAGCGGAGGATTTCGAAATTTTTGAGTAGAATATTCCTCAAGCTCACGGAACATAATGCCTTCCGGCCATGTCGATGGGTCAAGCGCGCCTTGTCTTCAGGAAGGGTCCAAACCAATTTTAAAGGAGATAAAGGTCATGTTGCTTGTATCCCTTCCTTTGGCCACAAGTTTGATAACCTCAGGGTCCTGCCCAAGCAACACCAAACTATCATAATTAGTTGCAGCAACTTGATTGTCACCTAATTGAGTCACATTGAAGTATTTTTTAACTGGTTTGAAACAAATGTGCTACTAGGGTGGGTTAACTCAAGGTTTGCACGTATTAAAGCCAAAATTTCTTCATTGATGACATCAGGACGTATTCGAGACAAATAAAGCCAAAATTTATTCACCGGCTGAGCAGTAATTGAAACGGACACTGCATTCTGGTCAACCTGCTTGGAACCAGATTGACATTCGAACGCCTTTAGTTCCAAATCAGGTCCACGAGGTCGTTTGGCAGCTCGAGTTTGTCCGATTTGTGGCCATTGCCGGATCGTTGGTGATTGCATACACGGTGCGGGTTTATGCGACAACAGCTTTATTTCCGTATGTAAGCTGCTGATTGCCTCAGTGAGAGACACCAACGGGGACTTCTCATCGGCCGCCTTGCTAATGGAACGGAGATGTGAATTCTCAAATAACTCAGCACATTTATCACACATCCAAAACAAGTTTTTGCGATGCGGCGTGAAATAGCCAAGAAGTGCCCGTGACACATTTGAACATGTCATATGGAACATGCCACCGCAATATCCTCGGCATGTGACAAATTCTATGCCGGTGATCGCTTCATAGCACTTGGCGCAATTTTTCTCTTCACCCATCGTTACACACGTGGTTTTGGGTAATCGCCTTTAAGTATACAACGATGCAATACAGCGAAAATAGCACAACGGGGACGAAAATTTAATCAATCGATAACAATGGTGTCGATTATTAGCTTGAAGATAATACGTCTCTACTCTCAGCAATCGTGAAGCGATGAAAAAACAAATGGCACGGCACATACAATTAGAGACCGAAATTATCCACAGATCGTCACCAAACGATCAATTATTTCACTTCGTACAAACACATTCAACACATTCAAACACACGCTGATATATAGTCAGCAAATAAAATCATACACGTATTGAAAACACTAAATAAACGGTACAATCGTAAGCGCAAAGTATGGCACAACTGCTTGCTTGCGAAGTATGGCGAAGAACAAATTTAAGGGAATTTTCCCAAAAATGTTGGAATAAAATTTTCCTCGCAGTTCCGGGTGGGACCAATCAGAAGTTTGGAAAGAATAAGCTCAGGAAAAAACTTCCTCGAATTTCAGGAAGAAACCTACCAGAGAGGGCACTATCTGTAGGGTCAAGAAGGAATTTTTCAAAAAAATCAGTAAAGAACTCCTCAGAAGTTCACAAGAGGACTTCTCAGAAGTTGCGAAGAGACCAAAAGTTTAGTTGGAACTACCCAGAAGTGCTAGAGAGCTTCCCTAAAGTTCCGAAGCAAACCTTCCAGCATTTCAAAATGAGAACTTCTCAAAGTTCACGAAGTTAGGATCGATTCTTTTGATAAAATCAGGAAGAAACTTTCAAGAAGTATAGGAGGATCTTTCTAGTTGTTCAAGCAGGAATTTCTCAGAAATTCAGGAAAAAACTTCCCTAAAGTTCAGGACAATACTCCCTTGAAGTTCAGAAGAGATTATTTCGGCAGTTCAGAAAAGAACTTCTCAGAAGTTCAGGAAGAAACTTCTAACAAGTTAAGAAGATTTTCCAAGAAACTCTGGAGAGTACTTTCTCAAAGTTTTGCAGAAACTTTCCTCGTAGCTCAGGATAGGACTTATCAGAAGTTTAGAAAGTAACTAAGGCTTGCTTCATTTAGAATTGGAACAAACTTTTGCTCATATTGTGGCGCTCCTGGTGGACGGATTTGGAAGTTCTTGGCGCCCACGTGTCGGGAATTTACAGCTAAACAGCTGAAATTGCCCAGAAATACCGTATGGCGCGTTGTCAAACGGTATAAGGAAACATTGACGACGATTCGGAAGCCTCAAGCCAATCGTCGGAGTGGAACTGTCGACCGGAAACTGCGTGGTAAGATTTTGAAGACGATTAAGAGGAATCCCAATCTGTCGGACCGTGATTTGGCCAGAAAATTCGGTGCTGCCCATAGTACCGTGAGGAGAACTCGACTCCGGGAAGGAATCAAGTCGTATCGAGCTAGCAAACAGCCAAATCGGACCATAAAACAGAATAGTGTGGCCAAAATCCGTGCTCGGACGATATACGACCAGGTGCTGACCAAGTTCGACGGGTGTCTTCTTATGGACGTTGAAACCTATGTCAAGGCTGACTTCAGGCAAATCCCAGGTCAAAAATTTTACTTGGCAACGGCTCGGGGGGATGTTCCAGCCAAATTTAAATTTGTTTTTGCCGACTAATTTGCACGAAAATTCATGATTTGGCAGGGCATTAGCAGCTGTAGCAAAAAAAACGAAAGTTTTCGTTACAAATAAGACAATGACGTCGGAACTATACCAAAAAGAGTGTCTCCAAAAACGAATTTTGCCGTTCATTCGATCCCACGACCATCCCGTAATGTTTTGGCCAGATTTGGCATGCTGTCATTACAGCAAAGTCGTTCAAGAATGGTATGCAGAGAAAGGGGTCCAGGTTGTTCCGAAAAACCTTAACCCACCCAACTGCCCCCAGTTCCGCCCTATTGAGAAATACTGGGCAATCATGAAGAGGAGACTCAAGGCAAAGGGAAAGGTTGTCAAAGACATCAATCAGATGAAGACCTGGTGGAATAAGATAGCTAAAACGATGGACGAAGATGGTGTGCGCCGCCTAATGAGCCGTGTTACAGGAAAAATTCGAGAATTCCTTCGAAACCGTGACGAATAATTTTATCCGTATTTTTTCTTAAAAGTATGAAGAAAACGCTACATTTTTATAAAAAAAAATCTTGAATTCAATAGTAAATAACTGAAATACAGGCAATTGTTTTTGTTCCAATTCTATCTGAAGCAAGCTTTATGTTCAGGAAAAAAAA
>JASCZW010018247.1:0-15749 GCA_034211315.2 Aedes japonicus
GGAAATGGGGAAAAGAAGAGAAGCGTAAGAATGAATGATTATTTTTGACGTTGATTGTATAATGGAACCTTGTTCAATATGTGGATTTGGATTGGATTTGGATTGGATTTGGATTGGATTTGGATTGGATTTGGATTGGATTTGGATTGGATTTGGATTGGATTTGGATTGGATTTGGATTGGATTTGGATTGGATTTGGATTGGATTTGGATTGGTTTGGATTGGATTTGATTGGATTTGGATTGGATTTGGATTGGATTTGGATTGATTTGGATTGGATTTGGATTGGATTTGGATTGGTTGGATTGGATTTGGATTGGATTTGGATTGGATTTGGATTGGATTTGGATTGGTTTGGATTGGATTGGATTGGATTTGGATTGGATTTGGATTGATTTGGATTGGATTTGGATTGGATTTGGATTGGATTTGGATTGGATTTGGATTGGATTTGGATTGAATTTGGATTGAATTTGATTGATTGGATTGGTTGGATTGGATTTGGATTGGATTTGGATTGGATTTGGATTGGATTTGGATTGGTTGGATTGATTGGATTGGATTTGGATTGATTTGGATTGATTGGATTGATTTGGATTGGATTTGGATTGGATTTGGATTGGATTTGGATTGGATTTGATTTGGATTGGATTTGGATTGGATTTGGATTGGTTGGATTGATTTGGATTGGATTTGGATTGGATTTGGATTGGATTTGGATTGGATTTGGATTGGATTTGGATTGGATTGGATTGGATTTGGATTGGATTTGGATTGGATTTGGATTGGTTTGGATTGGATTTGGATTGGATTTGGATTGGATTTGGATTGATTGGATTGGATTTGGATTGGATTTGGATTGGATTTGGATTGGATTTGGATTGGATTTGGATTGGATTTGGATTGATTGGATTGGATTTGGATTGGATTTGGATTGGATTTGGATTGGATTTGGATTGAGTTGGATTGGATTTGGATTGGATTTGGATTGGATTTGGATTGGATTTGGATTGATTGGATTGAATTTGGATTGGATTTGGATTGGATTTGGATTGATTTGGATTGGATTGGATTGGATTTGGATTGGTTGGATTGGATTTGGATTGGATTTGGATTGGATTAGGATTGGATTTGGATTGGATTTGGATTGGATTTGGATTGGATTTGGATTGGATTTGGATTGGTTGGATTGATTGGATTGGATTTGGATTGGATTTGAATTGGATTTGGATTGGATTTGATTGGATTTGGTTTGGATTTGGATTGGATTTGGATTGGATTTGGATATAATATGGTAAGGTTTGGTTCTTGTTTCCATTCAATGGAAAAGTGCTCTGTTTGGTCAATTGAATGTACAGGGTGAGTGATAATTCTTGTCAGTGTTTTAAAACATGTGTAACTTTGGATGGGTTAATCACAGACATGTTTGCACATTTTTCGCTTAGTTTGTATTCAAATGTCAACACGGCTTGCAAGTTTGTTTTGAATTTTCATTCGTTTGAGAATTATGGTAATCATGAACGCAAAGAGGGAGCTCGTTATAAGTCTGTTTTTGAAACATTTTAGACCGTGTACTATTTTATAGAAACTGAAACCACTTTGTATCAACATAAGATTCAAACGCTAAAAAGAAACCAATTCGTGGAAAATACTTCTCAGACCTGGCCGTAAACGCACTGGCAGGTGTCCGAAAGTCTTCAAACGATTGAGAAAGCAAATTCGGTGGAATCCTGGTAAGTCTGTCGGAAAGACGGCCAAACGATCAGAAGTATTTTGAAAGACGACCTTGGACTTAATCCATACAAAAAAAAACGGGTGCATGGCTTTACTGAAGAGCCGAAGATTGCATATTGCATCCAACAAAGCTCTGCACCGTTTCAACAGGCAAAAAGCTACACAAGCTTGAAGTGCAACAATTTTCTGGATTTTATTTCGTCGAAAGAATGGCCTGCTTTTTCTACCGATTTCAGTCCTCTTGACTTCTGTTCATGGTGAAAAACTGAGTAATATCAAAAGACTAATCGGGACAACTTTTGAGAACCATTTGGTGAAAATATAATGCTTTCCAACAACAAACTGTGACGATTTCCAACAACGCATGCGGCTGACAATTAAGGCAAAGGGAAAGAGGTTTGAGCTGAACTAAATTAAGATAAATGTTCAAGATGCCAAACAGGAAATGCATCGTAAATTTGGATTCATGCAAACTTCTCATTTTTATGACAACAAACTTCATTGACACTGGACTCTAAGGTAGTTCGCCTATCCATGGTGCTGCCTGGGTAACGCAAAATGAAGAACAATCGAGCGTCTGTTTCCAGATCAAGAACGGGTCAAAGCAGCGTCTGTTCTCCATGTTAGGAGCGGCTAAGCTACCGTCTTATCAGTACGCCCAGGGCTCTGAATCAGTGCTGTTAAAACTTGGTTGCATTTTTCGTCTCGTAATGCTGTTTTATA
The DNA here is from genome assembly GCA_034211315.2 of Aedes japonicus. Taxonomy (NCBI): domain Eukaryota; kingdom Metazoa; phylum Arthropoda; class Insecta; order Diptera; family Culicidae; genus Aedes; species Aedes japonicus. Next base: position 2,459 of record JASCZW010018247.1, read on the forward strand.
TTGAACTCCTTTATCACTGATGCGCTCTCATTGCAAATTAAACAAACCGGCTTATCCTTCACTGAAGTTCAAAAAAAAAAGATGTTCTATCCATTTATCCTAGAACACGCACTTCTCTTTGGTGATTTTTCTTCTCTTCGTATCACTTGTAGCATTTTTTTCACTTTATGGTAGCCATCAAAAGTATGCGTGCCAGAGAAAAATCACGACCCGACGATGAATGGAATCAATGTCGTCTATATAAGGATTGACCCAACATAATGTAAACATTGTTCAGCCAACGAGTGATGACGTAGCACTTTTCAACTTTCTCTAGGCGTGCACAGATTCAGATACTAAAATCGGTTTGAAAGTTCATTTTGAATGCTGAATTGTGACCTAAATCGTGAAGAAAAATCCATTTATTGAGCAGAAGCAGAAGCAGAAGCAGAGTTCAGCTAAGTGCATTAAATTTCTGCCACACAAACCTTCAAACGCTGGGACTTGACAATCGAGTATTGATATAGAGCCAATTTTCCGTCATGAGTAGACTGGAATTGGTTGAAAACTTGAGTTTTGGGTATAGGCACATAATAAACAATCACTGAGCGAATAACGAATAAACAAAATAATTGTATGACTTAGCACTTTCCGAGCGATTGTGCGTAGCACTATGGAGCACGATGGTAGTAGTGTCATGAGCGAATTTTGCTTATTTCACTAATATTGTTGTGGCAGCTGAGCAAAATCTTATATAGACATCGTTGAAATGGAATGACGAAGACCAAGGACTTGTGAACAACGCAATGCTAGAATAAATACATTCATAACACATGTGGGCATGTGTGCAAAAGCGCTCTCGTTTGTTTCTCTGCACAAACGTCCAGAGTGTGTGTGTGTGTGAGTGCCTGAAAAAAGACTATGGTTGCGGATCTGGATGGTATGATTGATAGCCACTTGTAAAATAGCATTCAATGATTCGTCAATATTATATCAGATATACATTCATACATATATGCGTGCATAGATGTGACGAGATATTTTTTCACTTTTAAACTTGGCCTCTCATTCTTAACTTGACACGGAAAAAAGAAATTTTTTTTCTTATTCATTTTTTTAGGCCTACATTGTTCCCATAAGTAAAAATCGCCCACGAGTCACATACAAGGTCTTGGCGGGCCGCACTTTGGTGACCACTGCTAAAGATCCCAGCGGGCTACTTTGCGTTACTCCTGCTGGGATAGCGAAAGTATCCGAAAGACAACTGTTCAACGATACCCTTAACGACCTTTACAAGAGGTTAGTTACGAGTGTTTTTAACCAGATAAGCAGGAAAGTTGAAGGTACAAAGCTGGTAAACAAGCCCGTAGTGCCAGACATTGTCAAACGCCTTTTCAACAGCTAACAATGCCATGGCAGTGGACTTGTGGACGTGGATACATCATTGTTTCTCTCGATATTGTTCATCAATCATACTAATAGATGAGTAGTGAAATGCCCCTTCCTGAACCCAAACATTTCCGGTAGGAGAATGTTGTGCTTCTCAGTTCTTCAAACAATTTGCTCAGCGCTGAAAGAAGGCAGATCGGCCTGTAACTTGAAGGCAAAGTTGGATCTTTCCCGGGTTTGCGGATTGGTATAATTTTGGTTCCTTCCACATGCATGGAAATAGTGAAACCCAGTCTTATTAAACTGACCAGTTGAATGAATTTCCGACTCGAAATCACTTTGGATCGGACGTCGATCACTTGACCTACGGATTGGAAAATCGACTATGCACGGGGTCCTAGGAAGTGATTCCTAGGAAGTAGTTCTAAGACTATAACCTGAATTGATCAGTTTCACTATTTTTGCATGTACTCCCATTTACTGAATAACTTTACTAGGGACATCAGGACGCAATCTATACAAATAACCGAAAAACAAGTATCCGAATCAGCATGAAATTCATTTTTCTTACTTAGCGTTTCAAACTTATTGTTTTCGCAATTCGCTTATTGCTTGATCACAACTTAGCGTCTAAATGCACTTCCATAGTTATTAATGAAAAGCTCTCGATATCAGGTACCATTTTTGCATTAGTATGATTGTGTGGCAAGTACAATCATAAGGAGTGTATCGAATATAAGCTATCCACATACATTTGCGTCGTACGCATGTATTTGTGATGGTTTTTTATGCTCTGAACACTGCATGCTATGCGTTTGACTGTCAGCTTTCTTTTGTTTACTTGTTTGTGCGGTTTAAATTCTGCGTTTTCAAAATGTTGCGTATTGAAAAGGAAGTGAAAATTAAGGTTCTGGACACATGGCTAGGTGAGAAGAGTATTACTATGCGAAAATTGGCGAAGCGGTTTGGAATTCATCATGCGAGTGTTAAAACCATCATTAATAAGTTTGGTGAACACTATTCTTTGGATGAGCTACCAGGAAGAGGCAGGAAACCCGGTTCTTCCAACCCGAAACTGGAGCAGAAAGTGGTATCTCTAATCATGAAGAACAAATCAATGTCAATACGTGATTTGGCCAAAAAAAGCAGGAACGAGTGCCGGAATGATCCAGCGTATCAAGAGGCGAAACCACCTGAAGACCTACAAGAAGCAGAAAATCTCGAAACAAAGTGCAGAACAGAAGAAGCGAGCAGCAACAAGGGCCCGGAAATTGTATTCGCGTCTTTTGCAGCGTCCGGATGCATGCGTTTTGATGGACGATGAGACCTATGTAAAGGAGGACTCAAAAACCCTTCCAGGTCCACAATACTTTACTGCCGTCGTTGAGGAGGATGTGAGCGCGATGCGGACAGGTCGATTCAAGTGGAGAAATTCGGTCGAAAGGTACTGGTATGGCAAGCAATATGTTCCTGTGGTTTGAAGTCAACCATTTTTTACACTACCGGAACTACAAATGCGGAAATATATCAATCTGAGTGTCTCCAGAAGAGATTGTTGCCTTCATATAAGAAGCATAGTTTTGGCCTCCACTGTTTTGGCCGGATATTGCGTCGGCTCACTATGCCAAAACCACTCTCAATTGGCTTGCGGAAAAGGGTATAGATTTCGTTGAGAAAAATATCAATCCACCAAATTGCCCTCAGCTTCGACCCATCGAACGTTACTGGGCAATCGCGAAGAGGGTCTTCAAGAAGACTGGTAAGGCAGCTGGAAACATGCAGGAGTTCAAAAAAAATTGGGCTCAAGCGTCCAAAAAATGCGATGCAACACTTGTCCGAAACTTGATGAAGAGCATTCGATCCAAAGTTCGAAAATTCGTGAAGGAATAACTTAAATTTCATCCGGTCTTCATTATGTTCAAGTTTAACCTCGTACAATAAAGGATCAATTTTTTGTATGAATAAAATATCGGTTTTCAACATAATTTGAAAGAAATTTTGTGGATAGCTTATTTTCGATACACTCCTTACACTCCTCGATACACTCCTTACGCCCAAGGAGTCGAGAAATTTTCCTTAACGAAAAATGTCTAGACCAGTCCGGGAATCGAATCCAGCCATCTCTAGCATGGTGTTGCTCTGTAGCTGCGTTTTAGGCGGCTGAGAAAAAAAATAATTGATTTTAACAAGCGCGTACAATTTTCCCTCGTTTAATTCCGAGCCAAAGGTGGCTTAAACAACGCAATTGGTTGAAGTATTTGATGTGCCATACAACAATGTTTGCAATCTTTCATACAACAGGCTTGATTCAGGCGTTATCTGGCTCAAATTTACATAAAATATCCCATTGTTTTCTGCCAAATCTAGCATTCCCTTAATGTGCATAACGCAGAAAATTCAATGTTGATTTTTGTCTGTGTAGACCAGACCGGGAATCGAACCCAGTCACCATGATGTTGCTCGTGTAGCTGTGCATTTACCGACTGAGCTAAGGACGAGGACCCTTAAAATTCATTTTTTCCTTACTATGAAAGCTATAGCAATTTCAACTATTTTTTAAATGCAAGAAACACTTAAGGGGGATATACAGTTAGAACGAGAAAAGTAATCATTTTTGAAAAAAAAAATCAGGAGTATGTTTTTACTCAAATCAATTGAAACTTTTTAACAATTATAAGTGATGATGTTGTTTTGAGAAGGAAATAATTTCTCATCACCATGAGGCTCTAGGAGTAGACAGCATTTTTCTGCTAGAACAAAGTTGTGAAGAGAAAGTATTGATAGTTCCGTTAGCTCACGACAGGCTGTGAAAATTGAATAGAAGTAGTTTGAAATTGAGCGGAGGGTATTGTGAGGTAGTATTTCAAAACAGGAAACACAAACTTTTGCACAAAAAAAATTTTTTAGTGTATCCATGTAGTATACACAAATGTTTTTTTTCAATTTCTTTTCAACAAAATGGCGGCCATTATAGTGCGTTGAAAAAGTCGTAGTATTTTGCTTGTGCCGGCTCTTCTGGTCGCAGTTCTGATCTGAAACCTGCTTACCCAAAAAATTACAATAATTACATTAACATTTAGTAGATGAATTGAAAAAAAAGAGTAAAAAGAAAATGTGCACTTTTAACGTAACTTTTTTGAAAACAATCCACATTTTTTTCGCCATTTTATCACATTTTTCCATGTTTAGTAATGAAATATTACAATAATGTTTAATTTAGCTAGAAGGTAAAATTATAATAAAGAAATCCTACAAGTTTCAGCTCAATCGAATATATAATTTTCGAGTTATCACCGGCATAAACTCCGAAAATGCTGTTTTAAGAAAAACGCGTTGAAAGTTTTGATTATCGAAAAAGCGTTCTATTTATACCTGTTGCGCACGAAAAGGGCGTCTTCGAAAAACGATGAAAAGAAACACTTGGAGTTCGAGTTTCGAAAAAAAGGTTTCAGGAGCGTATTTTACGGGAAATGTACTAACTTTTTAACTGTATATCCCCCTTTATAGGACAACAAAAACTCTGCTCTTAAAAGACCCACATTGCATTGCTGCGCAGATTCGCAGACTCGAAATGGAATTTTGAAAAATATAGCAAATCATTCTCTGAGCACCAACGCTGAGGGGATGAGAGCCTTCTACGGCCGCGCTCAATCGTTGGTGAGCAGCTTGGTAGGCGATAACAGTCGATTTGTTTAAATCAACAACTAGAACCAAAACTTTCGAAAATGCAGTCGAAGCAACAGGAAGTGCGTGATAAAATATTATACACTCACCTGAGAAATCGCACCGAACGATCGGAAAAAGGTTGGGAGCCCAACAATCGACTATTTCTCGTGTTATAAAACGTTTTGGAGAACGTTCAACTTCCGATCGGTAGCAAGTGTGTGGAAGAAAAGTTGTTCCGTATAGTGTTAAGCATCATAAGGAAGTGGTTGCTGCCTTCAACTGTAAGCTCAACTTTTCCGTTCGGGATGTAGGCCAAAAAACTTCAAGGAACGCCAAACAGTAATGTGGGACTACTGAGAAACGTATTTTGGATTTCCTCCAACTTAAATTTAACAATCTTCTAGTATCTTTTAGTACAATAATTGAATTATTCTTGAAGCACTTTTGAACCTAAAACGTGTGTTTATTTATTCTGCCTGTGTTCAGATCAAAACTCAACCACTAACGCCAAATGACGAAAAACAACAGTGAACTAGATTCTTTCATCAACATAACTATGAAGAGCGATGCATTTTATTGTTGTTTTCTAGGATCACGTGGTCTCTTATCGAAAACAAAGACTCAATTGCGTTATTCATAAACCACGTAGACTTTTCTGGGGGAGGACGGGGGGGTTTGACCAAAGTCTACGCGCTATACAAAATCTCAAAAAGATGTATGGAGAAAAGTCTACGAGAGGGGAGCGGGGTGTCTGCGATTTTCAAAATTGAGTCTACGAGGTTTATGAACAGGTTCTTAGAAAGGTTGTTACTCTAATCAAAGACAATCTTGTTCGGTTGACTTCTTTAACAAAATGTAAATTGAAATTTCGATTTGAATCAGGTTGATGTTGTTGACTTGTCAACTTGGCAATCCCAACAAGATTTACTTAAATTTCAGTTACTCCGCTTTTGATGAAACTAAATCAAATTTGACTTAATTTTCAGTTCAAAGAAGAGGCATATTAGCATATAGAGGGATCGAGATAAACAGATTATGGGGATATTGAGTATCGAATATAAATGAATCAGTAGAGAGTTTAAACTAAAATTTTAATGGAATGACCAGAAACGGATCTCAAATTTAATAAGTGAAGAATGAGTGATTTTTTCAACCTTTATTCGTCAGTGTAATTTAAAAATGCAATGCTAGACCCAAAATTGTTATTAAACAGAGTCATCTTCTGAAACGTATCCCTTCAGAGTAATGTTGAATGTACCTAAAATAAGTCGCCATTATGTCGTTCCTCATGCCCATAATTATTTTCACTCTACAGAAAAATATAATATGATGTTCAACCTATGATTGTACTGAGGGTAATTCGAGAGTCGAAGTGACTTTTGTCACTCGATGAAGTGAGAAAAGTCACGCGCAGTGTCGTTAATTTTAAAAAAACGTTCGTTAAAACAAATTTGCCCACATAACTGCGAATTACTTTTCTCACTTCACCAAGTGACAAAACTCACTTCGACTCTCGAATTACTCTCAGTACAATCATAGGTTAAACATCATATTATATTTTTCATACGGCCGTTGATCCACAATATAAACAAACGGTTAAAACATTCAAGCCTTCATCCAATCGATCTTCAGCTTTGTGTTCATACCTACAATGTACTCTGTATTCATCCATTCGGCAAAAAAACAAGACAAGTAGCTAACAAATACCCAGCAATCATCACTCATCAGCATACTAATAAATGTGGTCTTAAGATCACGACCTTCTAGTAATAATGTTGCACAACGCAAGAGCCGGCAGTCGCCGCTTTGCCGTCGATCGATCCCCGCTCATAATTGCACTACTTGAACGATGAATGTTCACCTCCTGCCATCATCCGCCACCAGACGAGCCAGCATCTGTCACTTCAGCATTCGTCGGATTGCAGTGATTTTTCACCGGGGGTCATCGTTCACCTTCACTTTGGCTGCAACTTGAGCTTCACGATCTGCTCCAGCACGACCTGGGGAGCATCAGCCATGCAAAAGCAACTGTTCGGACTAAATTACTAATGACCGAGAGTGACGAGATGAAGACCATTCCGTGGCAAGCATACCCTCATATGCCACCTGATACGAGGAGATTGCCATCGCATCGGTGGAAGAAACAATCTCCTCGGATGGTTCGCACCATGTGGTTTTCTTCGCTTTCTATTGCTTGATGGCTAACATGAATATGATTACGAGTTTGGTTTGCTCTTTGGGGTTTCATCTTCTCAGAGCTGCGTACCACCGACTCGGTCCTATTTGAGCGCAAAATTCGACCACAAACATGGCCAGATGGGCTTTGTGCTACGGTTGAAATTAGATATTGCCATAACCGAAAAACCAAAATAGGATCAAACGGGTTTCCGGATGCGTGGCAACGATACACGATGGTCCCTGGCTGCTGTTGCCTTTTGTTCGGTGTAATGCTGGAGAGAATGCAATTAAACAGTTCCCCTAGTCAGGAAGCCCATAGGATCTAATGCGATCCAATATTTCATAACAATAACATAAGAATGGGGTTTGTAACCGAATGAATCACATTAAGTAGATGCGCCTATATAGATGGAATCAGGTGCACCTGCGGTGCAAATACATTCGAACATACGGGTTGAAGCGAATGCATTTCATGCATCGACAAGCATCACCTCTGGCTGGCTGGCCAGGGCTTGGAAATGCATTGCTTGGGGACATTGGGGGACATTGGGTTTTGGAAATTATATGGTGATGACAGAACAATGGACAATAGAGAGTGCTGATAGCGTAAACAGGGCAGTCCATCAAGAACTAGGACATTTTATTAGGTTAAACAGCACCTGGATAAAGCACCATTCTGAAGTAATATGTACATAAACAAACGACTCTTGGCAAAACACATGAGTATTATTGTCTATAAATTAGAAAGGCTCATATGACTAAATGCATTCTCGCCCAGGAAAAGTAACCAGGAAAAACGAATTATCGAAAAAGAATACAAAAAAATTTTACTTTGCAGGGGTACACTGCCTATAAACGCATGTTAGTCCCACTAGCAAAAACATGCAGCTGAGAAAAACGCAGTTGAAGTCGTCGCAGATTTTCCTTTTTATTGGGTCAATGTGAAAGCGAAACTTGGATATATGCATAACATTAGTTGAAATATATATATTGGAAAGTACTTTTACATACAATTTGTTCATTGTTTGTTCAAAATAATGCCTAAAAGCATGCGAAAATATGAACGTGACTGACATGCGTTTATTTGCGTATGAATGAGTCAGAATAAACGCATAACAGTATCATTGCTTGCTGTGATGCATTAGCGTTGATGGCGATTTTGTAAACTCTTTACTCCTAAAGGGTGTCCACGATGAAATTGCCACACTATGAAATTGCTCTAACTTTTTAACCGTTGGGTAGCATTTAATGAAAATTTGGGTGGATTTAGTTCATAGTGTATTTACATCCTAAGTTTTAAAGTCCTGTGATCAAAACTCGCGGAAATGGAGTCGAAAGAACAGCTCGTGCGTGATAAAATCTTGCGCATTCATCACGAGAACAAGGATCTCTCGCATCGTTCCATCGCTAAAACGTTGGGAATCGCGAATTCCACGGTGTCGCGAGTGATTAAGCGGTTCGAGGAACGGTTGACCACCGATCGGAAGCCCAGAAGTGAAGGAAAAAGTATTCCGTACAACACCAAAAATCACAACCGCGTAGTTGGGGCCTTCAACTGAAATCCGAACGCCTCCGTTCGAGATGTGGCTAAGAAGCTGCACCTAAGCCGAAGTTTTGTCCAGAAGGCCAAAACTAAGGCTGGGCTTCGAACGTTCTAGGTACAAAAAGGCCCCTAATCGCGACGAGAAGCAGAACAAGTCCGCCAAAACCCGTGCACAGGAAGTTGTACCTCAACATGCTGACGAAAGTTGAATGCTGCATCATGGACGACGAAACATATGTGAAGGCCGACTTCAAACAGATCCCCGGCAACCTGTTTTTCACGGCCAAGGATAAGTTCAGCGTTCCGGAGCATGTCCGCACTCAGAAGATGTCCAAATTTGCGAAGAAATTCCTGGTTTGGCAAGCCATCTGCACGTGCGGGAAGCGGAGTGCACCTTTCGTGACCCAGGACACGATGAACGGACAGGTGTACATAAAGAGTGCCTCCAGAAGCGGCTGCTTCCTCTCCTGAAGGCCCACAACGTCCCAACAATCTTCTGGCCGGATTTGGCCTCATGCCACTACTCCAAGTGACGTGCTGAAGTGGTATGCGGACAATAAGGTCAATTTCGTGCCGAAAATATTCAACCCTCCCAACACCCGGAGCTCCGCCCCATCGAGAAGTACTGGGCGATTATGAAGCAGCACCTTCTTAAACGACCTAAGGTAGTGAAGACAGTCGAGGAACTGAAGAAAGTATGGGTTTACATGCAAAAAACGGTTGATTCACAGGTTGTGCAGAATCTTATGGCCGGGGTTAAGGCCAAGGTGCGGGCATTTGCGTATGGACAGTAAATATAATACGAGTTAAATGGTAAAATGAAGTTTAATAGTTATTTCTCAATCCCTGAAAATTTGATGGCAATCAGATGAAAACTCGAATTTTGCGAATCAATTTTGTGTGTGGCAATTTAATCGTGGACACCCTTTATGGTGAACTCACATAAGCATCTGTCAGTCTGTGTGTGAAGCTAGACAGTGCTTGTCTTATCTTTTCACTCTACCGGATAATCCTATAAGAAACTGTCAATATTTGCGTGAAGAGTCGTTGTCTCGATGGTGCCGTCAACGCCAAATGGTGTTTCATTGTTGTTCGCGTGATCAGATGGCTAGGATTCAATTGTTTTAAAATGTCGTCTCTCGATTATTTAAAACTATACGGGACAGTTCCGAAGACGAGAGGTTGGTTCGGGCGGTTCCGCTTTCGATTGCCGATGATGAATCTGTTCACGGTAACGTAAGTTCCGAAGATGAATTCCCCGGGTTTGAGGCAAATGGCGAGCAGTTTCCGGCTAAGAAAGCTCCGGCATCATGGATGCAATACTTGAAATCTTTAGAAGATTCTGAGCAGGATACAGTTAGTGACATCGATTCCGACCCGAATAGAAAATTACTATTAGCTGTATGATTATTATTATACATTTTCCATTCATGTTGTAATCACCATTATACGTATCATCCGTGTATAATGCTGGTGTAATGTAAGCAAACCATTCAAACTTTTAAACAAACCACAAATAGCGTATTCGATATACGATAATGATTTAATAAACAAGAAATTAACAGTGCCGTATTGTATATCCTTTGTTCATTAATTTTATGATAAAAAAGACGGAAGTACGCAAAAAAATATATGAATTATGGTTACGATAAACAAAAAAACAGGAAGCTGTTGTAACAATACGTAATTTATAGTTTAATATCAAAAAATGTATGACTCATGTTATAATACTGATCATTATAATATGTATTTGTAAGGGAGAAGTTTTATCAGTCTACTTGAAAGGTATGTTGCAATTTAATTAAGTAGATTTTACTTTCTAACTGAATTTTAATCCACTTGTGAACAGTATTGTTGACTTTAATAATATACCTTTTGATTGTCGATTGATGAAACCTCAAATCAAAAAAATGAAAAACAATATTTTATGATATAACCATAATTGAACGATACACACCCAAAGTAAAACTGGCAGAAAAAAGTATTATTCACAAATTATTTACTGTATAATACACCGGAAATTTTGTTCGAGAAAAAGTCATTTTTTGTATGGTAACGATACTACCAACCATTAGTGTTATGGTAAGATCCTTGATTTACCATAACATATATCATCGATATGATACACTTTATCTTCTGTTTATAATTGTTGGAAGATAACTTGAATAATTATGAAACGATAAATGGTATAATACGTTTAAAATACTTGTTTATTCGGGGAAGCAATCTACAAAAAAACGAAAGTTAACTAAAAAAGAAATTAAAACGAAATGCATGGTGAAGAAGCGCCGCCGTTCACACTAAGTTAAGGTTGATGAGTGCGGGTGTAAGTTAAAATTTGGATCCAACATTTCCAAAGACGATCGGATTCAATTGAATACGATGTTTTGGACCCTCAATCAAGAGTACCAGACAAATTACTTCCGTCAGAACGTACAGCGCACGGAAGTTCAAAGACGGCGTCGGTACAGGTATGAGGAAGATGGACCAAGAAAAATCAACAGCTATGTGTTTCAACTCGTGGCCTCGAACGGTTCTTCCGTTAAAGTGTGTCGGAAGTTTTTTTTTGAACACTTTCGGTTACGGTGACAACTGTGGGTGAGTACATTTTACCTTTTTCTGACTGGCAATTCCTAAAAATATGCGAACTTATATAATTAATTCCACAGCAACATCATTTATCGGTGCGTTGATGAAGGAGATCAGCCTAAGAAATCGCAACGTGGGAAGTACAGACGGAGCACAGCAAAGCGTGATGCTATTGAAAAGCATATCCAGTCGTACGGTCCAACTGTGTCGCATTACCGTAGAGAGCATGCCCCCAACAGATTATATCTTCCATCAGATCTCACTGAGAAGCTTATGCACCAAAATTTCCAGAACACCCACGAACTTGACGTTACTTACGCTCTTTATTGTAAGAAAATGCGGGAAATGAATATTTCACTGGTAAAATTGGGGAAGGAAGAATGTGAGGTTTGTGTTATTGCAGCACAACATCGCAAGACGTCAGGACATCCTGAAACGATCATTGGAGATACATGTTCGACCTGTATTCGCTATGACGAGCATTCAAGGATTGCCAAAATGTCGCGTAAAGCTTACCGTAAAGACGGAGAAACGGTGCTGTCAGATACTGTTGTTCTAGCCGTAGATCTCCAGAAGGTAGTGCATTTTAAGTTGTGGAAACTTGTTTAAGTTATGCTTTTTAAAATATCTTCTATTCAACTCTTAGGTGGTACAGCTGCCCAGACTCGAAGGCCTGAAAACGATAATCTTTTCTCGACGGCTTCTGGCATTTAACCAGACTTTTGCTCCCGTTGGCAAGTATACAAGGTCTTTCCCGGTTAACGCTTGTACATGGGATGAATCAACGGCTGGTCGGTCTGCGAACGATATCATTAGCACGTTCCATCGAGTAATCGACCAATATAAAGAAACCAGGAAGATTGTTCTGTGGCTAGATAACTGTGCTGCTCAGAACAAAAACTGGGGTTTGTTTCTCCACTTAATACTTTTAATTAATTCCAATGATATTCAAGTGGAGGAACTTACTCTGAAGTTTTTTGAGTCTGGGCACACATTCATGGCAGCGGATAGTTACCATGCAGCCGTTGAAAAAGCAATGAAATCCAGCCCACCAGTGACATTCCCCGACTTCAAGTATGATTTGCAAGTTGCACAGAAGAACGTGTCAGTGCTGGATATGCATCCTGAGGATTTATATTGAGACTCAACAACATGGATCCTCGTCCTTACATGGACAAAATAAAGCAAGTCATCATTCGCAAAGGAAGCTATATGCTGATTTACGGAGATTCATTAGAATCTGGCGCTGATTTGCAACGTGGTATGCTGTTCACTAAAAAACAGCTAAAAATGGTGACATCGAAGACGTTTGACTTGAAAACCACTTTGAAATTCAAACTGCAAGCGCGTGGAATCGAACAAAACAGGAAGAAAGCTCTGTTGAATGTTATTCTGCCGGTAATTGACGATGAGAAGAAAGCTTTCTGGGAAAATTTGGTTGAGATGGAAACAATTAATGCCGATGAAGAAGACTAGTTAATTCTGAAATTTCTTCGAGCTTCAAGTTTTAATACATATGAAATCAAATAATAATTGCCATTTAGATTCGAATATTTTCATTTGTATTGTTGTTAAATTTGTCTTCATTAAATAGTTGCTAAAATAAATGTTTAATAGTATATTTTCAACGCTGAGCCTGTTATGCGTTTATTTGAAACATGGGACAGACAAAGTTTGGTATTTTTTTCAACATTTTAGGAACAAACATAGTTTTTTCTTTTGAAATACTGAAAGTACATATAATTTAAATATGTATTGCGAATTTATCTTAAAAGTGGTGAAAAATCACGTGAGACTGTTATGCGTTTATGGGCAGTACATTAACCTTATGTAAAATCACGGGGTACAAGAGGGAAAATGTTTAATTTTATCGGTTATCACTGCAAACATTAAAAACAAAATTGCTACTACTACATCTTACAGTAATTAAACGAACTTAATCAATAA
>JASCZW010018248.1:0-15718 GCA_034211315.2 Aedes japonicus
AGGGGAGGATGGTACATAATGCACCGTTTAAGCAATATCGTGAATTTCTAGGTAATTGAAGCTGAAATATAGGAATAAGTTATTGAGTATGGTGCATTACGATGTTTTCGTTGTAGATCAAATGTGATTTCAATTCTAAACGATGGTTTTTCATGATATTTTAAACCTTTTCCAATATGATGCCAAGACGACTTCAGGGTAAAACGCCCGTTTTATTGCTCAATATGCACCCTAAAATTGGGTTAAGACGCACCACAACACCGCACTATGGTACGAATGAACAAATTTCGCGACAAAAATCGATAACTCAAAAACCATTAACTTTAGACAGATGATGTCTTCTGGAGATTTGATTTAAAATATAAGATCTATCTTTTGATTTGGGGTGGTGACTAGGTTGGTTCTTTCATACTGATAATAAAATTTTCAACTTTTTATTCATATGATTTAGAGGGTTTTTCGCTTGTTCAGAATTGTAGATATTTTAATTTAATGAAAATTTGCATATGTAAATACATAAACATAATAAGAAAAATGTACATAAAATGATGTAAATAAATGTAAGTAAACAAATGTGAATGTGTTAACACAGACAAACATACATAACACTTGCAGTTTCTTTCATCGATTACGCATTGAACATCCACTTCAAATGTTTCTTAGTTGGTAATATCGCCACAGATAGCGCGTATACTCGATTTTCTTACGTTTAACGTTAACACACTACCGCCATCTATTTAGCTTAATCATCCATCACAGTGTGCTGAACAGAACGCGCAGGTGTGTTAGTGACGATGATTTGTAGTGTCAAATGTTCGATATGTTATGTCTGTTTGTCTGTGATATATTTTTTATTAAAAAGAGGAGATGGATTTATATAAAATGGTTTTCGAGTTATCGATTTTTGTCGCGAAATTTGTCCATTCGTACCATAGTGCACTGGTATATTCTGCACCACATTAATGGGGTAGCATGCACCGCTTGTAAAAAGTAAAAACACAGCTATAAAAAGTTACTCATTAGAGGTGTAAAGTTGCAACATATCGCCACGTCCTCTTAGCTCTGTTTGGTTGTCAAGCAGCTAATGGCTATAGAATAAAGACGTTGCGCAAAACGTTGTGATATGTTGCCAACTCCTCATTGTATACACGCTTAGAAAAAAGTACCCAGAGGAGCAGTTATATGTAGGTAGCACGTTGGGTTTATTTGTGTTTATCTACCATTGGGTTCAAATTACTTACTTTTGAGTAGAATTTACCAGAAGTAAGTTTTGTATACCCAACATTGGCTTCATACATTTAACCGCTCCACTTAGTATTTTTTCTTAGCGTGTAGACGTATACATAACGACACAGTGCGTTCTGCCCCAGTTTTAGTTTCGCATGCTTTTGTCTAAATTTTCTGAAAATACATGGAATTAAAGTGAAGTTTTGACACTATCTTGATGTTTTGTTGTGTGCGATATATGTGAAGTGGATTTATTATAAACCATGGATATTAACGCATGGTAAAAGCTTATTTGAATAACACTATTATTTACATGTGAGTAACAGTCGGGACAATTTCTTCAATTTTGATCATATTTGGTGTATATAGTGCCTAAGCCTACTACCAAATTATGAGTTATGCTGTTTTATTTAAAATTTGATAAAATATAATTCCATTTAATCTATAGTTTTAAAGATTTGAGCATATTTATTGAGTGGGTCATTCTACCCCACCAGTGCATTTTGTACTGTTCTCCCCTACAATAAATGATGACGTCAATTTCAACACCCACTTGCTAGTTCCTTATGCAATTTTACTACTTGTGGTTTTGATTATATATCAGAATTCCAGGCTCATCCCTTTTCACTTTCTCGCCAAGTAAAAAAAATCCATCAATTCTATCCCATTTTCAACTCCAGATACCTATAAAGGCAGTATGAGGGATACAGTATTTCTGATCGTAAGGAACCGGCCAGGTGTTTTTCAGAGGTCGATAGATGGCAAGTATGTATGTAATCTCGAATCTGCTTTCCCTGGTGCATTCAACTTCGCTTACAACCACCCGTGATGTGGAGAGACGTCATTCATGCGACCAAATGGTACTTACGCCAATCCGTTCTTTTCAATTTATCTCGCAATTTTTCGAAGAAACTTTTTTTGTTTTGACTTGGAGGCAATGTATTATAGGGTAAAGAATGCAAAAAAAAACAAAAAAGGGAATTTTGGTCGTCTTGGCGCTTACGTCAACTATGCATCCCAGGGCAGATAAGAGGGTGATCCTGGCATTGCACAGTGGGCAAGAACTGATGAAAACTAAGGAAACAATATGTAACTTTTGTCGCTTTTAAGCGCGGCCTGTAAACAAAGCCATTTCCGCGTGAAAATTGTCTGGAGAATCGAATGAAACAGATTTCAATCGCCGCACGGATATGGTTGTGACGTTATAGAACTTATTTTACCCCACTTCCCTTTATATTCTTGAATAATTTTAAGACATCTTTGCACGGAGAGGCTCAAGATCAACAAAATAGTGCTAGTCGCATGTAAAATTTCCTGGAAAATCGAATAGAGGTTATTTCAACCACCGCACGGCTCTGTGAACGAAGATATCCCAAGTAACAATATAAGTATATTCCAGCCGTATAGCGCTTCTTCCGGCTTTGTTAATAAAAATACATTCAAAACTTTTTTGTCCATCTTTAAAGTTATGCATCTTTTAGGTTAAAATTTGTACAAAGTGGCCCACTCTATAGACGGTTGTGAAAACAAGTTAATAAAACCTGTATCAGACCATAAAGATTTTGAAAATGTTCTAGTGAAAGAAGTTATGACTACTTGAAAACCTACATAGAACCTATAGGCTGCCATCAAAACCAGCAGAGGGCCAAATGGCCACAGCTGTCAAACTTCACTGTGATATCGTGGTTAGTTTTTGTTGTTCTGCTATGTTCGGTTCTTTGCTCTTCTGATTCATCTAGCAGTAAATGATATCGGAAAAAAAAGTTCTAGTCTTGCGGAAAGATTTTTTCGATAGCAAATTAAGTTTTATATAGCATGTCATGCTCCAAATCATATGGGCATTTAATTTTATGGTGAATATTGGCATGATAGAAGCTGAGAATTAATGCGCCACGGAAGTTATGCGAGTTAACAACAACATAAAGAAAATCATAACAACTAGATCCGATAAATTAATCATGAATTTCCTGAAAATTTGATGGAATTCAATCAAGTTATCTAAAAGAATGCCAAAGTTAGTCTCCGATCTACAGTTCATTTGCATTATCTCTAATATTCGGTGTATTTATTTTTCAACATTTTAATGATTTTTTATATTTCAATATAACGATTGCAAGAAATCACAGTTTAGCCAAAAAAAACAATTAATCTTCGCAATGGCTCCTATAAAACTATTTGGTCATTTGGTGACTTCCCTCAATGCCAATTAGCCGATAAATGCATTTACAGGAAGCATAATTGTTCTAAAATGCTTTTTCAACTAACCATAATAAGATAATATAGATGAGTCCTAAAACGGCATTTCAAAACAGCATTTTACGTGTTCGTAAAGTCAAAATAAAACTTTGGATAGGAGTAAAAGGAATTTTAGAAGACAAGATTTTAAGATCATTGTAAAGAAGCTGTGTAGGTTCTCATGAAGAATTTAAGATATGAATCCTATTGGCAGCCCCTGGTACCATAATAAAACCCAATTGATTTCCAGTGGCATTTATAAAACTTTAATAAAGCTGAATAAAGCTGGATGGTTTTGTAACTTGGAATGGCAATGTTACTTGGCATGGCTGCTTTCATCCCACTTCCCTTGTATTTATGAATAGTTGATAGATATCTTTGCTCGGAGTAGTTCAAGATCAACCAAATAAGATTTATCCCAAGTAAAATTTTCTGCAAAATCGAATAGAAGTTAGTTCATCTACCGCACGGCTCTTTGAACAAAGATGTGGGTAATACGAAACAAAGATGTGGGTAATATATAAAACAATCTCTAAGTGGTTCTCCAGGAAATTTCACGTAGGACTAGCCCTATTTTGTTAATCTTGAGCGACTCCGAGCAAATATATCTATAAATTATTTAATAATATAAGGGGAAATGGGGTAAAATCAGCCATATCTTCGTTCACAGAGCCATGCGGTGGTTGAAATAATCTCTATTCTATTCTCCAGGAAATTTCACATGGGACTAGCACTATTTTGTTGATCTTGAGCCTCTCCGTGCAAAGATGTCTATAAATTATTCAAGAAAATAAGGGGAAGTGGGGTTAAATTGTGGGGTAAAATAAGCTCTATACCTCCTCAACCATATCCGTGCGGTGATTGAAAGCAGTTTCATTCGATTCCACAGACATCTTCCACGCGGAAATGGCCTTGTTTACAAGCCCCGCTCAAAAGCGACAAAAGTTACAGATTTTTCCTTGATTTTCGTCAGTTCTTGCACACTGGGCATTGGTTGATCCACACATTGCACAGTGGGCAAAAATTGACCAAAAATTTTATAAAATTAGACGACGCAGGGTAGGAGTCATAATGAATAGCTTATCTTATTGGAAAAAATGCAGGAAATCGAATGGTGTTAGTCTCAGTTCTCATCAAACTTGAAAAAAAAAGTCATATGCCATGTGGTTGTGGTTGAAAATAGTCATTTTAACACTACATGCATTTGTAGGTTTTTCGTCTCATCAATAAGACACAGTATGAAAAAAAACTGTATTCAGATGAACATCAACTACAAAAGTTTGCTCTACAACGAATCATTGTCTTCGCTTCCATCAGAATCTTTATAGCTGTCTTCAGCATCATCTACGGTAACTTTATTATTTACGTAATAATATCCCAGCTGCTAACATAAGTCATCCTTGGCGAATATTTGAAACCACATGGTATAAGAGATTATTATGAGGGGAAATCGGATAAAATGGACCATTTTCTGAGATCAACTCTACACGAAACCATCACCATTTGATTCTCCGGACATTTTTACACAAGTGCAGTGCAAGTGAGAGTAATGGCGCTAATCTCAAAAAACCACATGCTATATAAGTTTATGTATGTATTAGGGGAAATCTGGTAAAATGAACCGTTCTGGCATTCGATCAGAGTGAAATTTGTTCCATTCAATTCTCCAGCTTTTTCTGCAAATTTGCAGTGCGCTTGGGTGTAGCAGCACTGAGTTGAATTTTTGGGTAATAATGGCATGCTAGTTTGAATCCAAAATGAGGGAAGAATCCTTCAAAATGGGCTACTTACTGTGATCAACCCTAAATAAGACTAACACCATTCGATTCAACGCAGTTCTTCCAATACGATAAGCTATTGTTTAGGACTCCCACACTGCGCCGTCTAAACTAATGGGAATTTCGGTCCATTTTTGCCAACTGTGCATTGTATGACTCAGGATGAATGATGGCATTTGGCAAAATGACAAGTTATACGAATTTTTCAGTCAATTAATAAATCGTAAGTATCGTGTACGAAATTAAGTTTACAAAACGAACGTTAGAAAAGTTACGAAATAACATTTCAGTGTAATTTCAAAGACGTTGAGTGAGATAAGGCGCTTTAACCTTGGCAATTACTGCCAGACTTTTGGTTCCAATGTCAAAAGTCCACTCACTGGTAAAAGGAGTATGAACTAATCTTTCTAGCATGTATGCTCCCAACGATAGAATAGAAATTATCACATTATTTAACTTATTTAACACTTGTATACTGCCGTTCTAAGCATAACTGTCCCATGTTGCTTTTGGTCAAATTGCAGCTTTTTCAATATATACTTAGTTTTTTAACTCATAGTATTGATACAAACAAAACATTATATACTTTGTTCTGAGTTTGTATCATAAAAACATCAAGTTAGATTGTCCCATGTTGAAATTATAGGCATAAAAGTCCCACTACGACATTTCTTAAGAGATCTTCTCGAAAACAAAATTGATTTAAGTTCACAACATTCTTTGTAGGAACTACTCGACGCTCAGCATTGCTAAGGGGCTTATATGTAAACTTAAACAATGACTTTGACATGAAAACATTGACATTAAATTGTCTATATAACATACATTTAATAGAACTGTGTTTTTAATGATGAAATGGTGATAGAAAATAATCAGAATCATGGTAAGAGCATAAACAATA
Source organism: Aedes japonicus (assembly GCA_034211315.2). Classification (NCBI taxonomy): domain Eukaryota; kingdom Metazoa; phylum Arthropoda; class Insecta; order Diptera; family Culicidae; genus Aedes; species Aedes japonicus. Next base: position 6,142 of record JASCZW010018248.1, read on the forward strand.
ATGCACATGGCATGTGTATTTGAAAACGTAAATTCTATCGCCAACGATCCATCAATACATCATGCAGTGGGACTGATATGCCTAGAATTTTTCAAGCTGCAAAGGCAAAATTCTACGCATATCAGTCCCACTGAATATTTTACCTCGTATTTTACATACAAAAATAATCTTATTATTTGTAATACCACAGATTACATCAAAACTTAGCCACATCTTCAAATGCCACTCATAAATTTGTGGGTTTTACCACGAATCTTACCAGCCCTATACAATAGTGACGCAAAAACTTAAAACGTTTTTTTCTCAACTGCAACTTTTGCAACATGGGACAGTTATGCGTAGAACGGCAGTATAGTTGTAGAAAATAAGCTTCAATAAGCTTCAGCTCAAACAATATGAAATTGAAATGCCGAAGTTTTACCCATCATCGCAATAAAAAAGGCATAATCGGCAATAATTTCTAAGTGTGTACAACCCACATTCCCCCCAGGATAGACACTGCAGCATCATCATCATCAACACCGGTGGATCCCCCTTCAATGCCCAATGGCCGCGTTAATCGTGCGTGTCTCTTTGTGTGGCACACCGGATGGCACCTGTCAGCGGACCATTCTGGTCCAACGTACATCGTTTTCGAGCGCAGAACCCCGCCATTTTTCCACACAGTTGGCCGTGGCTTGCCCACAATCGACGTAATTTGTTATTCCGTGATTTAAATTTGACATTTACCATGGTCGTGGTGGGTAGGTAGGTTGTAAAATGTCCCTTCTACACGTAGTCTCCCGTCCCGGTGCGGCCGAATGACTGCATTCCCCGTGGTGTGCTCTGAATGCGCATCCTTTCACAGGAAAATTGAAAGCTTAGCGCTTTTGGAACGACTCGAATGAGTTTGTGTCACATAGTTTGTTGGTGTGTAAGCAGAAAAGAATGCCCTTCGGAAATTTGCCGAGGGGAGGAGAGAAATACGTGCCTTGATGGAAAGCGAGATACATCAGATTGCAAACACACACACACACAGCCGACCACTTATGTACGGTGTGGGATTGGCGTGTCGTACGACAAAAACAAGCGTCAGATCATGCGTTAGTGTGTCATCATCATTTACATATAAATTATATGTTTTCAAATCGTGCCTTTTTCTCGCCTGCGCCTCGATGGATGGGTTTATTTTTTGTGTCAAAGTCACGCGGGATGCTTTGAGCGATAGGAAGCACTAAAGTAAGCCTTCCAGAGGCCGTGGAGGTTGCCATCGGAGTGGGGATTTGTGATCCGATAACGGGCTGAAGAGGAATAAAATGCGTGCTGGTGGTGGTCGGGCGCAAAAACGATCGGAAGGGTGTCAAAAAGAGCGATAGGTTGCGTTTTCAGATTTATGGCATATTGGATTCCGGAGGGGCACAAAAAATATAAGTGAATCCGCGTAGAGGATATTGGGTGGAGCATCGGATCGATTGGCTGACCTACCGACCGACCGACCGACGCCGAAAAAAACTCTAACCGGGTCTTGAAATATAGAGATCAGAGGACAGAGCGCAGGAGACTGCCACGTTTCCGCCGCGAGAAGAGCCATTAGAATTGTGGGTCAAACTGATGAAAGTCGATTTCGGGTGAGAGGGTTGATTTAAGCGGGATTAATTCTAACGTTTTATGGTGAAGTATGGAGAGATATTATTACGTGATAATCGACAACTAATAACTGTAGCAAGGTTGTGCATACTCATAAAGTTGGAGAATATTTGTTACAATTAGGCTACATACTTATTTGGATGGCTTTGAAGTGGCAATCCGGAAAGAATTGTTATATCAGAAGAACATATAAAATTGCACCTTTTGGCTCTTCCGAATGTTCTGTCAGAGATAGGGGTCAATTATAAAAAAACGAGTCGACCGTCACTTCGCTCGACAGGTTTATTTTGCTATTACAGTTGTCGAAATCGACGAAATTTTGTCGAGCAGGTCGGCTCAGTGGACCGTTTGAAAACGGGTGCTGGATCTGTCACATTCTGCCGAGTAAGTTTGTTTTGATATTCGTTTTTTGTCTTGAAGTGATAACTGACTGAACAAGGCATGAAATACCCTTAACCATTATTTTTTGATTTTCAAGGTGAATTAACAGAAAAACTATTTCCTTGCAAAATTGTCCACTCTTTATAAAAAGAAACATCGCCAGAGGTTTTTGTTGGGTTAATAGCCAGCAAAACAAATATAAGAAAGCCTTAGATAGGAATGGCAAAAAGTTAGTATTAATTTTTGGTTTAAATGCAAAACTTGAATAAAATGAAATATTGAGAACCGATGAAAGACAAAGAACAATAGAGAACATAGAAAAGAGGAAGTGGAAACCGTGAACGTGAACCTAAATAAAAAGAAGTTGAATTAAAACACGACAAAAGACATCAATGAAATAAACGCGCTTGAGTGTTCCAGTAAAGTGTAAGCTAGATTCTGTAGAAAATTCAGAATTTTCCGTAAGTGTTTATTACATAATTACTTGAAATAATGTATGAAATAATCATCAAATACATGAACTACGACTTTCATACACGTTATGAGAGCTTGTCAAAGACAAGTTTAAATTTATATGCAGATTTTGGAAAGTTTATCAATTTGATGGAAGTTAACAATAGGCAACTTTATGAACGAATCTGCTATTCTAGATTTTATCAGAATTTTTCAAAAAGTACTGAGATCTTTTTGGAAGTTGTGTGCATGATTTTCAAACAATGCAAACTTATATGAGCATTTCGAAAGCTTTATAAACTTTCCGATAGATCCACTGAGAATTTCACAAAAAAAATTCTATACAATTTTTGTATGTTGATAAAGCTATCCAGAACTTCTGTAAGCTTGTTGAAAATCATGGGAACTCCTTTAGAAAATTTAGGGAATTCCCAAGAGATTCAGAAAGGAATATACTGGAGGAACTTTCCAGAAGATCAGAAAAATAATTCCTCAAAAAAAGCTTCACCGAAGGTCAGGAAGGCTCTACTCTTAAGTATAGGGGCCAATTCTAAGTAGTTCAAGCAAAAATATATCAGAAATTCAAGAACAAACATCCACGAAGTTCAAGGTCATACTTCCCAGAAGTTCAGTAATAAGCTTCCTCGAAGTTTAGGACGAAACAAACCCAGTAAATTTAGTCGAGAAGAGAACTCCCCGAAGTTTTGAAAAGATTTGCCTCGTTGTTCAGAATAGGACTTATAAGACGTTCAGAATAAATTTACCTTCTCAGAATTCTCAGAAAGTCTGACAAACACTAATCCGAGCTTAGAAGTGAGGTACCAAGATATTCAGGAGCGAAGTTTAGAATAGATGTTATTTTTTTCAGTAATTCAGAGAAATTGAGGAAAAAAGTTTTTAGAAGTTCAGATAAATATCAAAGCAGTTTTCGTTTTTTATTCGATTTACAAAAAAAATATCACTAAGTGTACCAGAATCTCAGGAAAAAGATCGAAGATGTTACCAGAAGGTTAGAAAACTTCTGAGATTAAACCAATGAAAAAGATCGATTACTGCCCAAATTTCAAAAAATAACTTCCACAAAAAAAAAATCATTTCGGAACTTTAAAAACAGATTTCCAATGAGGTTTTCAGAATAACAACTATAGTACTCTTCAACTTTTATTTTTTTTATTATTATCAACATTTTTCACCTCGAGCTGGGTCATCACCCTTCGTACTCCCTTTAACACATTGTGTGTTTTGTTGACTTTTCCGAGGGTGAGATTTTAGCTCGAGAATAGGGCGTGAGAGGTTTTGATGGTAACCACTTCGCCGGGGCTGCCCTCCTCTCCTACTATTTGTCTCATCCCGTCATCTACACATTGGCGCAGTCAAAGAACACAGCGAATCAACCATGGTATAACCTCAAGATAGCGATCCAGGACGATGGAATGATACGGAGAATCGGATTACTGCGTATGTTGACCAACATTCTCCTACAAGACGAATAGCCGTGGAGTCCCACGTTAATAGGCATGATAGGTACCAGTCCTAAGTTGAGTGAAGTGATTGAGCAGTCTGTTTGTTTTCTATTCTGTTCTATTCTTACCCTAATAAAAAGCATCCTGGAAAATACTGTAACCAGTATTTTTTCTTTACAACATTAATTTTATGAGAATTTACCACCACTACATATCGTCGGATATGTGTCTTCCCTGCTATACTCTAACCAGTGCTCACTTCACCTATAGCAGTTCCTCTATTTATTTTGATTTTTCCATGGAAACAAAGCATCTCGTGGAGTTCTGGAACAACTTTGTTCTATTATAATTCCACGTATTTTTAATAAAAAATACCAACACTTCAAATCCGAAAAAAGGTTTTTCATTGATGGGTCTCGCCTCAATGGATCCACTGGCTTCGGTGTCTTCAATGAAAACTCTAGCGCATTTCACAAACTTCAGGAAACTTGTTCTGTTTATGTTGCTGAGCTGGCAGCAATCAACTTCGCATTGGGGATGATTTCCAACATGCCCGCAGACCATTAGTTCATCTTCTCGGACAGCCTCAGTTCGATCTAGGCTCTTTGGTCGATGAAACCTAGTAATCACTTATCGTATTTCCTTTAACACTAAGGGAACAGATGAGTGCGCTGGTCGAAAGATCATATTCGATCACCTTTGTATGGGTCCCTTTACATCCCAGGCAATGAGAAAGCGGACTCGCGCAAAGGTGGGCGCACAAGAAGGCGATTTGTATGATAAACAAATTTCACACGATGAATTTTTGCATTTAGTACGTCAGAGTACCCTTTCGAGTTGGCAAACCGATTGGGACACCGGAAATCTAGGGCGGCTGTTACATTCCATCATTCCTATTGTTTCATCGAGGGCGTGGTTAAAAGACCTCCCTTGGCAACACCATGCTGGAGGTGGCTGAGTTCGATTCCCGGTCTGGTCTAGGAATTTTTCGTTAAGGAAAATTTCTCGACTCCCTGGGCATAGTGTATGATTGTACTTGCCACACAATCATACTAATGCAAAAATGGTACCTGGCATCGAAAGCTCTCAATTAATAACTGTGGAAGTGCATCTAGAACACTAAGTTGAGAGCAAGCAATTAGCTAATTGTGAAAGCAATGAGCTTGCAATGCTAAAGAAGAAGAAGAAGTGGTTTAAAGACCTGCACGTTAGCCGTGGTTTCATCCATGTGATGAGTAGACTTATTTCCAACCACTACCAGTTAGATGCACAACTTTTTCGAATTAACCTCGTGGACAGCAATCTTTGCCGTTGTGGAAACGGTTATGATGACATCGATCACGCAGTCTGGAAATATGCGGATAATGACGCCGCCACAACACGACTGTTGAATACCCTCGAGGCCTAAGGAAGACAACCTAATGTTCCTGTAAGAGATGTGTTAGGACTCGTGATCTGTGCTATATGCAATCGATTTATGTGTTTCTCCAAATGTCTAGTATAAGTATTTAATCTGCTTGTGTTTTTGTTTTTCTCTATTCATTAGTTTGTGTTTGTTTTGTTCCAACATCTGAGGAGTCTCATCGTCGCCAACAACCGACCGAACACAAAAAGGAACCCCACATTGTTAAAGTGCTGGCGACAACTATCTGATGAGACTACAGCATTCCATTTGCAAGCTCCTCTGTCCAATCCATCCCAAAAATTGTCACCCCTTTTAACCTCGGGTAAACCGCGAGTAAACGGCCCACGTCCTACTAACCCTAGTATTAAGTCACTCGTTATATTAAAAACAATGAATTTGCGGCTCCGTAAAGCTAACGCAGTTGAGTTTTGTATACGAGCTGGTTCAATCTTTATTTGCATGTGTGCAGGGAAAGCACTCTCGTCTCTCCTTCAAGAAGATAGTATTTTGTGCAGAAAAAAATCTTTAGCTGGTCCATAGCAATCCATGTAGCCCCGTTGACCGCATGTCCCGACAACTTAAGACTGTACATTTTGTTTAAATTTATCGACAATGTGTCTTACCTGATCAAGTACAGCTTGATGTTTTTAAGTTCTCAAAACCATGCAAAAACAACTTTGTAAGCAAATTGTAAAACGAACTACATAGTCATTTCCTAAGCATCAAAACCATCGCAACGATTACAACACCAACCTACCAACTGCCGGAGGCTCTTCCTTTCGACCGCCCCAGCTTCAGCAGATCAGCACAAACATATATTTAATTTCAATCCAAACCCTGAGTCTGATTACACTTCTCAGGAATGACGGTCCGCACTCGTATCAGCAATCAGAGGTTCAAGCAGTTGCCATTCATCAACATACAACCACCTATTTCTTCTCACAAAACAATTGCGCATTTCAACCAAACAAATGTAAATGAATTTGAATGAGATCCCCACCGGGACCCCAGGAGTCGGGAAGAGAGCTCTTGTTCGTAAATAAAAATTATTTTCCACCCTGTCTGTTTTGGCTTTTCAACCCCTTCCAGAAGCTGACCGAACGACCCCAGACGGTCGAGAGGCTTCTTTCTTCTTCTTTTTTCATTTTTATTTTGCCAGCCCATCCGGGTGTGTTGCTTATTATCTTGCTTAGAAGTCAGGCCCCGAAAAATGATAATCTGCTTCGGATTGAGTGGGGACCAGAAAAACATATGCTAACGGTTCCCCTCGTGGCTTCTGGCTTCTCCACTCACCGCCAGACTTTTCTTTGTTTTCCAACTGGTTGAGGTTTCAGCGGATCCGTTGTTCTTTTCGTTATAGATGTGTTGTTTGGGAGTGAAAGTAGCAGCAGTAGAAGCAGAAAACGGATTTATGCTGCTTTATGGGCAGAGGTGTGCTCGGGGGCAATCTGAATCTGTTTGTCACGATTATCGTTGAGGCCTAATGAAGATTCTTGTTGAACTTTGGGTAGGGCATTGAAGAACCTCCGACCAGAGCATAAGAAATCTTGGACAGTAACGTTATCATTAGAACAGAAGACAGTTTTAAAAGCTATTTTGTGAGGTTTTTCTATTTTCTGTGATTCTGGTGGTAAATTCAACCATGTATTGTCAATCATAGTAGCCATATTGCTCACAGTCATAAAGCGAAATTTTCGCCTACTTGAGAAGATAAACGTCCTTTTTCGCGAGAAAAGCAACGGCGGTTTATAATTTTCGGAGAGCATGAGTAGCTGATAAGTCGTTTCTTTTTCAGGGAATCCTAGATGCCGATAATTATTTTGCACTTACTTTTTGACACCTGAAAATGCACCAGTCTTCATGCTTGTTTTATACTGACATTATAACTCGGTAAAAAGCTTATTTTTCTTCATGTTGTGACTACTCGATTTTGCTCCTCGAATTTTGCTCCTTGTATACGATCTAGGTAGCATGTTTTCAGTGAAAAATGGGACATGAGCAAATATTTTCGGCGAGTTTTGGAGAGGCATATGCCAGAGAGAGAATAATGAACTATCGGCGAAAAAGGAGAGATGAAAATGTGAACGGTTCGCTACCCATCGACAATCTGCATAAGAGAGAGCATGGTTTTCACCCAGCTGAGTGAGAATTTCGATGTCTGCTCACAGTAAAACTTTGACACCGGTATCAAGGTTGTTAAAGGAAATATTCTGTCTTCATCACGAGGCCTCAAGAGTGGACAGTATTTTTTACAAGAACGAAAAATATGAAGAGAAAGTGTTGATAGTTTCGTCAGTGTATGGCAGGCTGATCAGAAGTATTTGAAAATTGAGCGAAGGACATGTGATATATAGTATTCGAACCTAGCACACATTCCTTTGCCTAACATTTCCAATGCGGGGTAGGTTAAGGCAGGAACGAATCCGCCGCCTTCACAGGCATAAGAATGCGCGCCTGATCGCTTGAGTACTATATATCACATACCCTTTGCTCAATTTTCAAATATTTCTCGACATTTGAATCGAGACCAGAGTGTTTCAAATATTTCTGTTCAATTTTTCACAGTCTGAATCTTGGTGCCTCATGATGATGAGAGAATATTCGCATCTACATCATTATAACAGTAAAAAATCTCCAACGTAAGGTATGTTCATACTCTAATCCAGCCAAAGAATCAGATTGATGGAATACAGTAGATCCGTCATTTACAAGACGGACAAAGGGAAAAGCATCGAGGGGTTGCCTGGTTCTAACGACCCAACGGTTCTGCGTGGCCGAAGGGGGCAAATAACTTTGGTTACACCCGGCAAATAGTTAAAAAGCAGCTCCCGTCTAAAGACAACATCATGTAAAAATTCAAATTCACACAGAAAAAATAATTAATTATACCAAGCGTTTAAAATTTCTCCTCGTGTAATTCTAAGCCAAAGGAGCGGTAAAACAACGATATTGTTTGCAATCGTTCATACAACAGAGCTGGGTTTAGGCTTTATCCGGCTTAATTGACATGGGGTAATATCCCGTTATTTTCTGCCAAATCTGGCATTCCCTTTATGTGCCATGGACGACGCGGTGAAAATGACGCAGTGTTAGCTTTTTATCTGTGCAAGCCAGCCCATCTCAGAGCAGCAGGCCACCCAGCAGCAGCGACTGCTGACAACGGTCAAGGTGATTTTCCCAGCGAAGCGCCATGTACAGGTGGTGATGGACGATGTGGCACATGTGACTTTGGATAGCTGCAGGAATACACAGGTAAACAAATGGACTTGAACTGGCGCGCAAAATCTCCCCTCGTTTTATTCCTGGTGCAGTTGAAAACCGGAATATAGCAGTCGCGCCAATCGATTTTACTCCCGTTCCATAAGTATAAACAATGGCGCACTAGTGTGCCATGGCGCATCTAGTGCGCTGTATGCGCATCTGATGCGCTATACAGCGCACTAGATGCGCCACTGTTGAATCCATGAACCTATATTCCGGCTTTCAACTGCACCAGGAATAAAACGAGGGGAGATTTTGCGCGCCAGCGTCGTGTCCGTTGCTTTTCTCTGTGTATTCCGTGCTATCCAAAGTCACATATGTCACATCGTCCATCACCACCACATGGCGCTTCGCTGGGAAAATCACCTTGACCGTTGTCAGCAGTCGCTGCTGCTGGGTGGCCTGCTGCTCTGAGATGGGCTGCTTGCACAGATAAAAAGTAACACTGCGTCATTTTCTGCGTCATCTTATGCACATAAAGGGAATGCTAGATTTGGCAGAAAATAACGGGATATTTTATGTGAATTTAAGCCGGATGAAGCCTAAATCTAGCCTGTTGTATGAACGATTGCAAACAATATCGTTGTTTACGCTCCTTTGGCTTAGAATTACACGAGGAGAAACTTTAAACGCTTGGCATAATCGACTATTTTTTCTGTGTGAATTTGATTTTATACATGATGTTGTCTTTAGACGGGAGCTGCTTTTTAACTATTTGCCGGGTGTCTGAAAGTCGGTTGCCCTCGGCCGCGGTCCCGTTGGGTCAGTTAGAACCAGGCAACCCCTCGATGCTTTTTCCCTTTAGTCCGTCTTGTAAATGACGGATCTACTGTATTCCATCAATCCTGATTCTTTGGCTGGATTAGCCGTGTGAACACACCTTACGCTGGAGATTTTTTGCTGTTGCAACGATGTAGATGCGAATATTATTCTTCATCATCATGAGGCACCAATTCAGACTGTGAAAAATTGAACAGAAATATTTGAA
>JASCZW010018249.1:0-15753 GCA_034211315.2 Aedes japonicus
CATTTATTAGTCTCGGTCATTGATAATATTACATAAACATTATATAAACTATTGATTGCTTTTATATATATTATGAATCCTGCCTTCTTTCGTCATTCGAAAACAGTTTTACAAAACTTTGTTTTCTGAAATTGAACGAATGAGTGGTACTTTTGTGTACCTGCAATCGTTTTTAGTCTGTCGTGGTAAATTTCATTCCATTCTGCTACCCCTGTTCATACTCTTCATGTGATACATAACAAAACGACATTTTTGTTAAACAATCATCACTTTTTGGTTCGCCCATTCGAATAACTCTAATGCACTTTTATAGGGTGTCTATGTTGTACAGCAAGGCTTGCATATCTTGCCATTCGTTTTAATGTACCACCAATTGCATCGCAAGGTCCCTTACTGTGGGATGTTGCGAAAAATGCCATTCAGCATCAATATTGTATTTCTTTTAAACTTACAAAGGCTTGCAAAGTTCTTCCTATTTTTATATTGGGATGCCGCCCCGTCAGACATAAACGTAGCTTTCTTTACTTTAATTTTGTTTGCAAAAAGCTTATTAGCTTTTGAAATAAACACCTGCACCGCAATCGTATCATGTTTCAACACTTCTGAGATAACAATGAAAACTGATATTTTTAAGTATTCCAGATTCCGTGCAATAAATGACAAAAGGGTGAATAGTGGCTTGCTCATTACTCCAATAACTACTTTTGAACAGCATCTTGAAAACAAATGAATAATTTTCAGAAAAATCACAAATTATGATTACTTTGCCGTCTTTAAGACAACTTTTATAATTTCAAGAAACTAGACTGCTGAGATTTGACAAAATCGTGGGATACTAATTGTTCCAACTTTTCACAAAAATAAGCAATAAATTCATCAATTGGTTTAACAAGTGTCTCCAACTACATCTATCAGTTGAAATCCATTGCTCAAAAGATATTTCAACTAAACCACGTTTTTTCTAATTTGTCTGTTAAACTACTCTCAAAATCTGAAAAGCTCTGGACATCGTTCGCATTCACGGAGGTAACATTTTTAGTTCTGAAGTTGATGAGCTACATAATATTTCTTCAAAACACAATTTATAATCATTCTCGAATGAATATTTTCTAAGACCATGAAGCATCAAGTTAATGTTCTCATGAATGGTGCAAACACAAATGTTATGAGAACCTGCGCTGCCAGTAATTTGCAATGCTTTGGTCTTAGTGCTGCAAAGAGCTAAACCCAACAGCATTTTGATGCATCTCTTGAAATTTAATGAAAGCTTCTTCAATGAACAAACTAAAAGGCGCTTTTGAATATGAACCTTCTTACCTTCACCTCACTGAAACGTAGTCGTTCATACCAGGGGTTGCTCGTGTAATCTCATCACTGTCGTAAAATTGCAAAATTTGGTTTTTTATTTCCGGGTTCAGACCGTGTCCCAGTTGTTAGGGCAGCTAAAACACCTTCGTGCTTTGCAAGGAATTTAGCTTGTGATACGATGTACTTGTTTGTTATTCCAAATTCTGCCATTACTCTTTGATTTGTCCAAGATTGTGGTAAAACCGAAAGTATCCTTACTTGATCGTCCCTCGAAGTTTCTGGATCAGCATACCGGTCCTTTAGCTGCGCGATTATTTCGTCATATTCGGCTGCTTTCACTTTCAATTGTTCCAGGTCATCCTCCTCCGCTTGATCCCCAAATATGTGTGTCCGAATGCCGTTTGAAACATCTTTGAACTTTTGCGGGCATAATTTACGTTCAGGAACTTTTAGCCGATATTGGCGAAACGTTGATTCCAGCTACGCCCTTGTTAAACAGCTCAATATTATGGCGCCTTGAATAATCTTGCACACTGCTATCAGATGGCACCTGACATTAATGATATTGCCGATGGCGTTTCCTCGAGACCATACAGTCTCACTTGCCGTGATGTAGATGGTTGTGGATCCATAATGTTAGTAATTGATGGTTTCTCACCAGGCTCCGAAATTGCAGCATGGGATTGTTCCGTTCTATTTAAATGCAAACGACAATTATCACAAATCATCAAAGAAGTGTCCAAATGTGTTTTTGCCCATAAACTTGAGTTTTTTGACATTTTGTTCGGTTAATTTACGAAGGTTTTTTGAGCACCGTTTAGTGGGAAACGGCATACAACACTTCTTCATGTTAAACTCCATTTTCAGTTCACTCAGATAGATTTTACTGATGAATGCGACTATGTATGAGCATATATATTGGCTGTGGTACCTTTGGAAATGCAGGTATAAAACATCTCTGGTAGTTTACAGGCAGCGTACATTAGCTGTTTTTTTTATGAGAAGATATACCTGACATACGTTAGCTGTGGCAAAAAAACGAAAGTTTTCGTTACAAATAAGACAATGACGTTGGAACTATACCAAATAGAGTGTCTCCAAAAACGAATTTTACCGTTCATTCGATCCCACGACCATCCCGTAATGTTTTGGCCAGATTTGGCAAGCTGTCATTACAGCAAAGTCGTTCGAAACTGGTATGCAGAGAAAGGAGTCCAGGTTGTTCCGAAAAACCTTAACCCATCCAACTGCCCCCAGTTCCGCCCTATTAAGAAATACTGGGCTTTACTACTGAACTGCTACGAATATTCCTCCAAAACTTTGGGATTTTCTCTCCAGAATTTCTTGGAAAAACTTCTTAAGTTTGTTAGAAGTTTTTTTAGTCTTCAGTCTTCAGTATTGAGAAATTCCTTTCTGACCTCCAGGGAAGTCTTCTCCTAAACTTCAGGAATGTTGGTTCGTGCATTTCTAAGAAATTCATTCTTGAACAATGAAGAAGTACCCCCTATATTGCTGGAATGTTTCTTCCTGTTTTTTCACAGAAGTATCTTCCTGAACGTCTGGAAATTCCTGAACTCCGAGACTTTAGCACTTCTGGCTAGTTCCAACTAAACCGTTGGGAAGTTCCCTTTGGAACTTTTCGGAAGTCCTCTTCTGAATTCCTGATTTTGTTAGAAATTCCTTCTTGCCCACATCGCTTCTTTATCGCTTCTACGTAGTTCCAACTAATCGTTTGAGAAGTTTTTCCCGGAATATTTGGAAAGTTCTTTCCTAAACTTCAGCGAAGTTTTTCTCCTGATGTGCTAGGACGTGGAGCTTCCTAAAACCTGAGCTTTTTGGAAGTTTGTTTCTGAATTTTTGAAAACTTTTAGGAAATGCCCTACCTTGTTAGTTTCTCCCTGAACGCCGGGGAAGTTTTTTACTAAACTTCTGCATCTCGAATTCCCGAGAAGAACTCCAGAACCTCGGAAAAGTTCCAAACTTCTAAGAAGGCTAAGAAGCCTAAGAGTGTTTTAAACCTATCCGCTTGAGAAGTTTTTGCCTGATCTTCAGATTGTCTTTTCGAGGATGTCTCTTCAGGGAAGTGTCCTTCTGATTTTAGGATGTGCCTTAATTCTGGGTTTTATTTTTCTATGCTTCTTGGAATCTAGGATTTATTTCATAGCCACTTAACTCGAGGGTAACAATCCAAATCCCAAGTGCAAATGTACCGTTTCAATATATTTGCGTTTAGTTTGCGTTTGCGTTTACTTTAGACGAAAATCAAAGTTCTAAGGTATATTTCAATAGCTCATGACTGTTGTTCTGAGTCTCAGTGTGACAACTGACTGGGCTTGAGAGCCAATGTTAGGATCGCAAAAGTAGTAGTATTGATACGAGAAAATAAAATTTTCTATTTGTTATTTCGACCCGAGGCGCATTGTGGTCCAAATGAATCGAGCTGTTGGATAATTTCGAAAAAATGTAGCAAATCAGTGGCTAGTTTCCGAGCGGTCGATTGAGTCGACCAACTCGACAAAAATTCGTCAATCTCGACATCTGCAATAGCGAAACAGATCTGCCTATCAAAGTGACGGTCGACTCGACTTCTGTTATTGGCCCCATAATCGAATTTTTTTTTCTTGAAATATATGAATAGAACTACCAAAAGAAAAATAAGAAGATTTTTGTATTATGAATGAAAGAAACGATTTTTTGTCGACCAATTCCCGTTCCAGTCTTTAAGTAGTGTACGTTGGTAATTATATGAATCCAATTATGTGAAATTTAGGTCCTTTCAGGATGGTGCAGACAATCTGTTCCGATTAACCAGAGCGTTAATGGCGGCTAAGAAATTGAGAAAATCGTAAACCTCGGTCGATTGAATTACTTTAACCTGATAAATAATGTAGAGAGTATTGCATGTACTATGTATTTAATCAATCATACCTTAGCAAAATCTAGGAAAAGAGAATGCTACTTCACAGGAAATACTGTCATATTGTAAGAAGTTTATATTATTTACCCCTTTGCGTTGCTAGGAACATCACAAAGAGTAGGCATTGATCGTAAAAATCAGTCTTGTGAAAATTGTACTGGTGATAGCGCGTAACATAGATGAGCTCCGGATGTTTGAAGCTTTCCGACATGGATTCGGCCGGTGACGAGTTCGGTGAAATCACGACAATGGCAAGGGACTGTTATAAAACACGTAGACCGAAATTTGACACTTTCAACCCCCCCCCCCCCCTCTCCCCCATCGTAAACTTTTGTAGACTTTTGTAGTGGCTTGATTATGACTTAGAAAGTCATATTTATAATATCTCAACCGAATGGCAACAAGTGTGCTACTAGGGTTGGTTTTAAACATAGAATATGTTAGAAAGAAAGCAAGTTTATGTTTGCGGCTAAAATAAACAAATTGTATGTTTGGATTTACCTAGAATATGTATGTTATGAAGGTATTTTTCTCTGCGTGGAGGGTATGAATATCCGTTTTGTAGAGAGAAAAAATGTCTACGTAGACTTTTGGTATATCCCTCCTCCCCATCGTAGACAAACGTAGACTTTTTCGAAAAGTCAAGTCGAGGATCTGAGAATAACGACCGATTTGAAAATAATTGAATGAACTGCTCTATATAATGAACCAATCACCAACACATCTACACTATGGTACATAATGAACATTTTATAATTCTTTTTGATGATATATTTTGCCGAAGAAGTATTGTTATCATAAAAAACTAAGAATGATGAAAAAAGTTTCGCAGAAGAGATCTTCTCTAAAATATTCCCAGTTGCTCTCCGGTACTTTACAAATCTTATTCTCATATTGGCAAATACAAACACTGCTGACATTCTCCTATTGCTACGCTCACGTGAATCTTGTTCATAAATAGTCAAATATTTCCAGAATATTCATTATATTCTTATCAAAGTACAACAAGATTCTTTATATTGTTAAATAATTATGTTCAAGTACGTGAATCCAGCACTTTTTATTTCATATGGGAATGGATATGAAGATAAATATAAGTATATGAACATAAATCACATTTTCATAGACTCAATAGAATGAAATTATTTTTATATTCTCGATTCATAGCGAGCAAAATAATAGATGAATAATATTTAACACATTAGCAACACTCAAACGGCATAATGGCACAGACCCACTCTGAATATCGAAGTGAACTCAACTCTATTCCTGCATTCATCGCTTGGCATCCGTTTGTACCTATGTAGAAGTACGGATGAAAAAAATGTTTCTCTTCTCCCCGGGATTACTCGAAATTCATACACGAAACTATGTTATATTTTTACATCAAAAGATTGCTAAGAAAATTTGCCAATGGTACCAATAAAAGTACATAAAAAAAATTTCATAGCATACTTTTTGAATTTGCTAATATTTGCTAATATAATTAACTAATATTTAAAACCTTAAAAAGCGCTTTCCTTTCTTCACCGTGTCCAATATATTCTATACAAAATTAAACTCTATTTATTTCAAATCGATACTCCAGATTTTATTGATTACTTTACCCATTATATTGCCATATAATACTGATCAGCTTCAGTATATGTTTTATAATAACACCGCCTTTAACCTTCTTGACCAGCTCCAGATGTTTTTCGAAATCGTCACAGGCGGCACGCATGACTTCCATCGGCATTTCGTCTTAATTCGTTGGATTACGTTTTGAATTGCTTCATATTAGACGCCCTGTGGTCATTTACCTTCGCCAACATGTATGACCATACGAAATAATCCAAGGGATACAGATCTGTTGAACTGGGAGGCCATTCATTCTTGTTCAAAGAGTCGGTCAAATTTTCTCGGCACCAGGCCTGAACGAGATTTGCAGTATGCGATGGCGCTCCGTCCTGCTGAAACACATGGTGATCATCTCCAAACACCTCTTGTACATATGGCTTGACAACTTTCTCCAAAACTTCCGTTTTATAATATACGGCATTCACTTTAACGCCCTTTTCGATGAAAACGAGTGGTAATTTGCCGCGCTTGCAAATTCCTCCCCAAACCATCACTGACGCAGCACTTTGGAACCGTGGAATATTCCTATCACTCTCTGAAACAGTAAGAGAGAACCCAAAATCTGTCGATCTGGACATTGTGGAATTGTTGCAAGACGAATAACTTTTCGTCGGAAACCATACCATACCATAACCATACGTTTCTTGAAAGCTTGGAATCCGAGGTCATTTTGAAGTATATTGTGCATTGACGATCTCGAAACATTCAGATCTGCGGCCATTTTACGTACAGAGCGCTGTGATTTTCGTCTAATCTGTTCCTGACAACTTTCGCAATTCGTGCAGTCCGCACCGTACGAGTACGACCGGATCTCTTCCGGTCATCCAACGAGCAGGTGTCACGGTTCCTTCGGATGGTTCGGAACACAAAATCCCGCTTTTACTCCGAGGTTTTTCAAATTTCTGAAAATAGCGCCCGGGCGCTTATCTTTCAAAACTTTTTTATCACCACAGCACAAACGCCTTCATCGCTGTTAAAAGATAAACACCGAATGAAAAAATCGGACATAACCTAGAAGCACAAAACAAAAAGCAAAACAATACCAACACCTACGAGAAGCATGTTGAGTAGTTGCACGACATCAATGCAAGGAAAAAGTGGATGAGAATATATTGTACACGGTGTATTTCATGTATATTATATCAGGAATAAAAGATAAGTACTTTTATAAATTAATTTAGTATTTTAGTAAATTCAATAATATTTCAAGGAATCAAATTGAGGCAAAATATGGGGGTTCAATAAGATTTTACCCATTATAACCAAAACTTCGCTTTTGATTTTTGGAATATTTTGACAAAGTTTAAACAAATCGTTCAAAGACCTGTGAACTCCATAATGTTAAATATTACTGTTTACAAAAAATATGCAGTATTTTGTACGCTTTAGGATAAAATCAAGTATTTTTCAAATGATGCATTTTTTTTGAGTAAACACGTAATCAATATGAATAATTTTCTTAGTTCCAAGCCATTCTAAGACAACATCTTTTGAAAAATTAAAAATATTTGACATATATTTGTTTGTTCTGCCTTGATAATTCCAGATAAATGTAGTGCAAGTCTAAAAGTTCAAGTTATTTTAATTTTCTTTTTGAAAAACATATGTAACAAATAATTTTGAAATAATCATCTTACATCATTTTGATACGCCTGATAATATACGAAAATTAACAAATGCATATGAAATAATTTTAAATTGCCTTATTTTTCTCAAGTAAATTTGTGAATACATAAGTCAAACTTATAAAGTAAAAACAGTTAAAATAAATCATCTGATGGCATTTGGACTTGCTTACAGATTTTTGAAAATATTCAAAAACATTGTACAAATACATTCAAATACAACATTATATAGAAATAAATAAATGAAATTATATTATATTTCAAAATAATCCTCTTCGATGTCCAATTCTTCCTAAACGAAACGTACATCCTATCCTAGCTACGGCTGGACATATACTAAAACTGGAAATGAACAGACGGTTTGTGCTGTTGGTTATTATTATTTTTTCGTCCTCCACCTCCCACGGTTCGAAGCTCCCATAGCGTGGAACGTTTTAGGTGGTTTTGCAAATTCAAAAAGTATGCTATGAAATTTTTTTTATGTACTTTTATTGGTACCATAAGATTGCAAATTTTCTTAGCAATCTTTTGATGTAAAAATATAACATAGTTTCGTGTATGAATTTCGAGTAATCCCGGGGAGAAGAGAAACATTTTTTCATCCGTACTTCTACATACAAACGGATGCCAAGCGATGAATGCAGGAATAGAGTTGAGTTCACTTCGATGTTCAGAGTGGGTCTTTGCCGTTTGAAAGTTTTTCGCTTTTTCATTGTATATTGTTTTAGCCTTCAACAATTATTTGATTTGGCCCGATCGTTGCAGAATCAAATTAATTATATTCTATTGTTTCTATGAATAGTAGGTATTACCCCACAAGATAGGTCATACGACATCTCAAATTGGACATCTAAAGGCTCAAGAGAATTGAAAACGATGTAAAATAGTTTATATGATGCATATATGCAGTGTCCAGGATGTTCCGGATAATCCTTGGAGATCTGGCCAGCATCTGAAAAGAACCGATTTCAGTCATATGACACATCACACGCAAGAAAAAACCAAAAATAACTATAATGATGCTTATATGAAGTTTACTGCACTACATTGGAGAAATTCAAACGAGTTAAACTTTAGAACTGTTGAATAAATTTAGCTTGTTGTAGGAAACGTATGCATTTTTTTTTATCAAATTCCGAATACAATAAAATTTTGCCTAGAAATTGAATGTTTTCGGTTGTAATAAAGTTAGGCTAAGCCCTGCACAGTGGATTAGTTAGAAAATTCATTTTGTTCATTTTTGTCCCCCAGCGCAGGTTCATGCATCGTCTCGTGATTTCTTTCAACATTGAAGGCTAATTTTATGAGATAAAATGCTAATTTGACTTTGGCTTGCAATCACATTCACTATTTTTTTTTTTTTTTTTTTTTTTTTTTTATATCTTTATTATAGAGGTTTTCAGCTGTTTAGCTGGTTCGCCTCTTTAGCACGAAGAAAATTAAAAAAAAAAAAAAAAATATTATTTTGACACATTAGATTTCAAAGTATAAGTTTGTATCATTCAGGAAAGTAATCAGCTTGTCTTCAGCAGATACTTCGTTTCGTAGAATGTCTCTAATGGTGATATCCAAATCTATGTTCCTCCTTATTTCTTCATATTTAGGGCAGATAGCTAATAGGTGCTCAACTGTTAGAGGAACTTGACATTGGGTGCACGTCGGTTTTGAAGCAGAAGATATGTAGTGAGGGTGTGTTACTTTGGTATGCCCAACTCGGAGCCTCGACAATACCTGTTGCTCCCTGCGACTTTTCCTGTCCTTCCACTTCTGCACTTCGCCTTTTATTTTATGTGTGAAGAGGCCGCGTTCAGCATTCCACTTGCCTTGCCATGCTTGGCACAATTCATTTTGGATGCAAGTCCGGATGTCAGTACCAGGAACTTTGCACCACCATCGTCGAGAATTTCGGCCTAGCTTTGCGAGTCTGTCAGCTTCTTCGTTCCCTCTGACACCGCAGTGCCCGGGAATCCAGCAGTATGTTATGTCTGTTCGGGGATTCAATTGGATAGCTTGAATCCATGGATGCTTTTGCTTTGGGTTTTCCAGAGCCGAAATAACGCTGGCTGAGTCGGACAAGATTATTATAGGGTTGTTAATGTTCTCAGTACTTTCAATTGCCATTAGGATGGCCGCAGCTTCAGACGATAATACAGAACAGTGTTCAGGTAAACTTCGTGCTAGATTGAAGACAAGCTATACACTCCAGCTCCGACCTTTCCGTTTGCGCGTGATCCATCGGTGTAGATCTTGGTGTATGAGGCGTATTTTGTGCTAAGCAGATTGTTGAGTGTCGCTGAGACTATCGCTGAAGATTCGCCAGCACGGATTCTCCTCTTTATTGCCCATTCGACTTTTGGAACAGGGTGGTTCCATCTTAAGTCTCCTACTCGGTGCAGCTCTTCTACAGGAGGGAAATTCAACGTAGAATTTTCCCGCAATAAGTTCTCAGCTTTCTCGAGTATGTACACACCTTCGCGATCGCCGTACGTTTTTTCAAGAAAACTAACAGCTCTTGAAGTGGCTGTTTTGGTCACGAGAAGCTCAAACGGGAGCACTCCGGCTTCCACACAAGTAGACAAATTGGGTGAACTAGGCAGCAGTCCAGAGACCAGTCGAATTAGTTTATTATATACGGGACCAAGTATATGGATGAGCATTGTAGAAGAACGGATCGTTAGTTCTAGTCCATATAGTAATTTGCTGACTACCGTACTATTTCCGATGAGAAGAAGTGAATTTCTGTTGTTTGATTGATGTCTATTACTGATGGTTTTTACTAAACGCATCCTGCTCTCGACGTCTTGTTTAGTTGCTGCAAAGTGGGAATTGAACGAACACCTTCTATCAATTGTAACTCCAAGAATTCGAACTTGCTTTCGGAATGGAATTTCACAACCGTTGATTTTAATTGGGCTCGTCCACGGATGATGTTCTGTGTACGCAGCAGTGCGAGATTGCGCACTTTTCTGCAGCCATTTTAAAACCAGCTTTCTCAGCCCATCTAGCCACTGCTCGAACAGCAGCTTGTAGTTTTCTTCTGATTACTTTGCGATGCTTACCTACCACTACGATTACGATATCATCTGCATAGACGAAGATGTGCACTCCGGCTGGAAGATTTTTGAATACGGAGTTGATCGCGACTAGGAACAGCGTTACTGCCAACACGGATCCTTGGGGAACTCCTGTTTCTTCTGGGAAAATCTGTAGATTTACTGTTTCCAATTATTACCTGGAACGTGCGGTTTTGCAGAAAGCCGTGGGTAAATTCAACAATATTGCTCGTAAAGCCCCAATCGACTAACTGTCGAACCACTCCTGGTCGCCAGACTCGATTATAGGCTTTTGAGAGGTCTAGTGTAGCAATGTCGACATGTAAGTTATTTGAAACCGCATCGTCCAGTACTTGGCCAAGAGACGCCAAATAAGTACCGACGCCTCGGCCTTTAAGAAAGGCGTGTTGACGGTGATCCAGAAGTTCTTTCTCGCACAGCACTGTTGTCAGCCGGCGATTGACCATTCTTTCCATAATTTTAGATGCGCAGTTGGTTAGCGCTATTGGTCGGTAATCTTCTGGTTCTGGTGATCCGGTGTTTTTCTTAGGAATTGGTACAACAAAACTGTGTCTCCAACTAGTAGGAAATGATTGATTAGCCCAGGCTTGGTTGAAAGCACCAAGTAAGGCTACCTTTGCTTGGAATGGTAAGCGTTTAAGGAGTGGGTAGCTAATTTCATCAGGGCCTGCAGACTTCCATTTGCTGAGTCCAGAGCATAGAGCAGTTCATTGATGGTAAACGGTCGATTGTAGTCGGATCCTTGAGTGTCAGCTGGTATGATGAGACGGGGTTGCTTTGATTGGGTAGTAAGAAATTGTTGATGATATATTCTGTTTGAAGATATTTCTGCAAAGTACTCTGCAATCGTATTCGCTACATGGATCGGATCTCGTGAAACAGAGTTGCCGCTGCGGATGCCAATGCCTTTGGATTTTCTGCATCCACTCAGAGAGTTTACTCTTCTCCACATTTCAGTGGTTGATTGTGAGGCATCAAATCCATCCAGAAACTCTTCCCACGATTTTTGCTTCGCTTCTTTAATTGTCTTCCTGCATTCGTTTCGCAGCTGTCGATATTTTTATGGATGTTTTCCCGGTCTGGGTGGTTTTCAGGGGTCCTTTTTGCTGCTCTTAGAGCTTTCCTACGAGCTTTGACGGCTTTCTTTGTTTCTTCACACCACCATGGTAATGCTCTTTTACCAGGTCTGCTGCTTGTTCTGGGGATGCATGCCTTTGCTGCATCGAAGATCATTGAGCATATTTCTTCGGGCTGGTATGTGTGCTTCACATCTATTGATTGCGTGATATTATTTTCAAATTCTGCCCAATCTGCGTCATTTAGCTGCCACCGTGGACGCCTGGTTGTATCTGGTGGAGTTTGGCTACATCGCACTTCTATTGGAAAGTGGTCACTGCCACTGAGATCCGGGTGATAAACCAGCTCAGATTACTTGTGATTTCACTACATCGTTAAGGATACATCGATACTCGATTTGTAGTTGCTTCGAAAAAAGGTGATATCTCCGTCATTGAGGACAATGAGATCGTTGTTCTCCACGATATCCATTATGGTAGCCCCTCTTCTATCGGTTTTCTTTGATCCCCATGCGTAGTGGTGTGCATTGAGATCTCCGAGAATCATAAATGGCCTTTCGAGTTGATCAATGATATTTTGTAGCTCGGATTCTAAATTCGTGATTCCTGATGGCTGAAGGTACAGGGACACGATCGAATGCTGAAAAGGAGTTTCAACGGTTATCGCAAGTGCAATAAGAGGAGTGTTTAGTGGTTTCTGCCTGTGGGGAACTGATTGATGTACAGCAAGTGCCACATTTTGAAAGCGAGTTGAGCTCTGCTTTGATGTACCATTGGTACTGTCCGCGGAGTATGTTGTTCAGGTTTGTGGATTCTCTACAATGAATCTCCTGTAGTGCGATGGTCTGAGGTGGGTTATCGTGAGTCAGCATTTGTAGATCGTTTAAGTTGTTAAACAGGCCGTTAATATTCCACTGTAGTGCTAAGCGAGTCAGTTGTCTATCGTTGTTGCATGTCGTGTTTGTTTCAGTAGACATTGATCGATGACGGACATGTCCTGGAGAATAAGGGATTGATGGTAAAGAAACAGTATGTTGTGTATATTCTACTGGTTGAGTGGTTTGCTGCCTTTCGAGAGAAGGGTTTCTTTGATCGCTGGGTCGCCAGCTGACAGGATAACTTGGCCCAGGTTGTTGTTTTTGATTGTAGAGTAGGTCGTACTTTGCTGAATTCGAGAGTACCTCAGTTGGCAGCCTGCCAAGCGTAGTAGATTCGGCCGAACCCCAGGAGGACGTATTGATTAGGGAAACATAAGTGGCCCTGTTTCTGTCCCCCGGGCATTCACTTCCTCTTCCGGAAGGGGGAGGATACTTTCGTCTCTCCCTCCCCACACCGCGAGCCTTCGTTAGGCTGGAGATAAATTCTTGTCTTCTCGCAACCCGAGTGCGTGTTTTTGATGCTGTGTTGTCCAGGTGGGGGAAGATGAGGTTATCACGCGACCCACTTTTCCAATCTGTTGCTTCTTCGTCGTTTATAGGGGTATGGGAGTTGCCTCCTTGTCCGTCCCTCTTCCAGCCGCAGCAGAGGGTAGAGGGTTGTCCACCAGTTCCGGTAAAGGGATAGCTTCCGCACTGGGGGCCTCGCCGTCTCCGCTGCTCCACTGGGTTAATATTTTGATCTATGCTTGTGTAGTAATATCTGATGGCGTTAGGAAAATGTTGGGAGGGATTTCTCAACTCGTGTTGGTTACGATCGTCATTGATGGTAGTGCTTCGGTGTCCCGAGGTCTCGGTCAAAGTGTTGAAATTGCGTGTAGGTTGTACGAGGAAAGGATTTCGTTCAGGGCTTCCTGGAGTTGTACTTTGTGGTCTGGGTGATAGAGGATCCATTGAAGATGATTTTTGGTTCGTTTTCAGCATGCGTCTACGGTGATAGGTTTGAACGAAAAGAGTATGATTTTAGGTTTCCATCCCTTGGTCCGAGGAATAGTTGTCCTCCTGGACCATTTCATCGTCAGATTCTTCAACTGATATAGTTGCTTTGTATTTTTTGGGTATGATACCTCAGTTTGTTGCTGGCTTGCTGTCTTCTTTTTTGTTCCATTGTGAGAGGTGGATTCAAGATCTGGTTTGGGATTTGGTACCTGAAGTTTGGCTTTTTCGGTTTGTCTGGTAATACGTTGTGGTAGAGCAGGAGTTTTGTTGCTAATAGGTCTTTGGTTACGGTAAGATTCTAGTTCCTTGTCCTTGGATTGCAAGGCAGTTTTCAGTTTCGTAATCGTGTCCATCATGTCATCAACAGTACCATACTTTTTGTGGGTATCTTGATTGGATTCTCTTGGTTGGGCTTTCTCAAGGGCTTTGATTTTTTCATCTCTTTTGAATCTCGGCTTGATAGATCCTGGACATTTTGGCGGATTCTTCCTCCTTTCTGTTGAGTGAAGCGATCAATATGTCAATCTTTTATCTTTTTCTCCATTTCTTTAACAAGGCTGGTATAGCTTTCCTTGAGTTCTCGGATTTCTTGGTTCGAAAAATTAGATTCCTGGTTGCGTTGAACGGTTTCCTCGAGAGCTGCAATTTTTTTATTATTTTTCTCCTTGTCCTTTTCTAGAGCCTCAACTTTGGCAGACAAATCCATTATCAACTTGTCTTTACTTGCCGATGCTACTCCGGCGTAGGTGCTTTTTCCGATTGCTGCTTCGTAAATGCGCTTTGCTGCGGGGTACGAGATCCCTTTGTCTACCCTGATATGCTGGATCGTATTTTCTACTACGTATACTGGGCATTTCCGACTGGAAACCCCATGGTCGTTTGTGTTGCAACGAAAGCAGTGAGGTTCATCGGTGCACTTTGTTCCCTTGACGATCACGTGTTTCTGAGCACAATGCCCGCATCGTTTCGCTTTCATCTTGGCAACGAGCGCTGGTATGCCCAAAGCGGTAGCAACGGAAGCACAACATCGGAGCCGGATAATATGGCCGAGTTCTACAACGCTGGTAACCGATGTCAATGTTCTCTGGTCTGACTGTGCCTTCAATGGTGAGGATTATTGTCGGGGTGTTAACAGTTTTTTCTTCGACTTTTCGGGTAATGCGCCTTATATAGGTGACCTTTGTTCCGCTAAAGCTTCCATTACTTCGGCGTCGCTGATTTTGTCGATACCTTAGTGTAGTTTATAACACACCGCACAGAGTTGAGGCCGGTGTGTTTCGTGATGTTGATTTTTGTACCATCCAGGAGTTCCGTCATTTGAAGAAGTTTATCGATCTGTTGCTTGTTTCTGACTTTGAGGGCGTAGGTAAGTCCTTTGGCCTCAGGAAATGCACCGTCGATTTGTCCGGGAGATATGTTGCTCGATTGACTTGCGTAGAATGAATGGGTTTTTTGGAGCTTCTCCAGATGCGAGTGCTAGTTTCAAGACAACCAATTCGCCATGGTTGCCATTTGTGTCCATAAAGCTGGGTAACGTTGCTCCGGTGTATGATCCGTTTATCCAGTTACCTGTCCCACCTCCCCTGTCAGGGGGGAGGGAAGGAAAATTCCCACCCAACATTACCGTTGGGGGGAGAAGGTATTATTCACTAACACAACACTGAGATTTTTTATTTGCCTATTTGTTGAGCCCGATTTACGGGTGCTCCTACTTTTGAATTTGCTTTAATTTTTAATTAATTAATTTATTTTTCCTAATTCGATGCCCAACTATAGTCGGATTTTCCCAGAGTTCCTCTAATTTTGCTGCACTGTTTACGTTTCTTATTCACCGACTCATACAATGGTAGCAAAAGTGCTTTGTTGACCACTATACACAGATCGTCCAGCAGAAGCGGCGAGTAAGAGCAGTATTTACTATTGTGTCGGAGTGATCGCTGTCACACTGATAACACCACTCTTCGTTTGTGTTAATCACTTATGTGCAGTGGATTGGTATTGCCTTGATCACGTGCTGCATAGCAATGACAGTCGATATTTGGAGCGTCTCTTTCGCGATAATCACCGTTTAGAATTAACGAGTTTTTTCCAACGTTTGACGGACGGTTATACTTTCCCGCACCATGCAGAACTTTCTTGCCGACCCGTGGAGAAACTTCTTGTGGAAAAACTTCCGGGGCGCGTATAATACACTCGCGAGAGATTGAAAAAACACCACCTCTTGAAAAACTCGACCGATCGTGTTAAACCGAACTGTCG
>JASCZW010018250.1:0-15734 GCA_034211315.2 Aedes japonicus
ATAAAAATTCGTTAAACATCGAGTTAGAGAACCGATTAAATCCAACAGTAAGGATGTAGTTGAGGCCAATTACAAGTGTGTGTGTGGTTTATTTCAATAGATTAAAAGAGTGTCAAAAAAAAACACCCACTGTCCGTCAGTGATTTTATGAAAGAAAAATGCTTGCAGTTAAATGAACTGTTGTCGACTCGACATACATTGTTAGCCCGGGAGTTGGAAGGTGATAGCTCCGTTGGGTTCCAGTGACCCATTTCAGAATGTCTGGTTACTCACGTCTATTCCGAGGTCACTTTCACTTACAACAAGCCCCGCATAAACACAGTACAAACATCAAATGAATATAGGTACTGTGCATACACTTCCATCATCAAATCTTATTGTTTTGAGGCTGGCTCGTATTTAGCAGTATCGTTCAAATTCAGATAGATCTCACCGAATATTGTTGCTGGTGTTCAGTCTTCATTTGGACGGCTTCTCTGTGGTGCTAAAGGATGCATTTATGTCTCTACAGAAGTAGCACTCCGCTATTCGGCAAGTATTTTGACATCATCCTTTTCGATTGGAATTAGTAGTTCGAATTCAATTAGTACTTCGCGCACAAATGCAATACAATGCAAATCATAGGTAAACAAACAAACACGAGAAAAAAAATTGACTTGAAAAATCAATTTTACAACAAAAGAAAAAAAACTTCACAACTCTCCATCTGTACACCACGTGGTGAGTGCATCTGAAATTATATGCCAGCCACTCACGCACGCATGCGCGTTAGCTTCGTTCTTTGCTTCTGATTAGTAAATGGCCGTTTCCTACATTGTACTGGTTTTCTTTTTTCTCTCTCAACACACTGCCAACAATCATAATCCCTCGGTATGAGGGAAACAAAAAACGGAGAAAAACTACCGACCTTCACAATTTTTTGGAAGGAATTGATTATATTTACTACATCTTACACAAAACACGGGGAGATTTTATGATTTCACTGTCCTTTAAGGTTGAGTTACGAATATATTTTTGGATTTATTTTTAGCGAAAAGGACGCAGCAAAAACAAAATACGCCAGTTTCCACGCTCGGCTTACTGCGATCTCAATAGATTAAAGAGGTATGTTAAAATTACAAGATTGAGAACCAACAGTAGTGATGCTGCTAGGGCCGCTTACATGTGCGGGTGGTTTATTTCGAAGAAATACAAGAATACCTTAAAATATCTAATTTCAGAACCGACCTAAACCAACAGTATGGATGCAGTTGGAACCGCTCACAAGTGTGAGTGGTTTATTTCACTAGAATACCAAAGATACGTTAAAACATCGAGTTGGAGAACCGATTCAAACCAACAGTAAGGATGCTGTTGGGGTCACTCACAAGTGTAGCTGGTTTATTTCAATGGAATACAACCCTAGTAGCACACATGTTGCCATTCGGTTGAGATAACATAAATAATACTTGCTAAGTCATAATCAAGTTACAACAACTAATTACGACCCTTGTGTGCTACTTGGAAAGAATACGTTGAAACATCGAAATAGAAAACCGATTTAAACCATTAGTAAGGATGCTGTTGGGGCCACTCACAATTGTGGGTGGTTTATTTCAAAGGAATACAAGAATTTGTTCACGTATTGGATTTGAGATCCGATTTAATTCAACAGTAGTGATGCTCTTGGGGCCACTCATAAGAATTAGTGGTTTATTCCAATAGATTAATGAATATACGTAGACATTTCGAGTTTGAGAATCGATTTAAACCAACAGTAGTGATGGTTTATTTTAATGAAATTAAAAAATGTGTTAAAATAATGAACCGGTTCAAACCAAAAGTTATGATGCTGTGGCGGCCACTCACAAGTGTGGGTGATTAAATTTTGTTTCAATGGAATACAAGAATATATTCAAATATCGAATTTGGGAGCCAGTTTAAACCAACAGTAAGAATGGTCCCAATTCCATTTTTACTGTAAGTTTAAATTGGCTCCCAACTCACAAGTCTGGGTGGTTTATTTCAGTAGAATTCAAAAATATGCTGGCAATGATCGGAAATCGAGAACGCACGCAAATGAATCTCGCTTGGAACGATCTCACTAACTGCAACCGTGATTGATATTCAATTTTAAAGCCCGATTCAAAGTAAATTTGGACGCACTCAAGTGATCATAACTCAAGAATTGAACAACATAAATGGTTGATCAAAACGTCAAACAAAAGGGTATTTATTCAGATTTCATATATAAAAAGTTATTGCATTTCACCTTTTCGAACGAACTGTCGCACTTTACTTGTTATCGATGCCATCATGATCTGCACAGTCGCTGGTGACACTGTACCAACGAACTTATTCTATTTTAAACGCATTTGTTGTGCATTTGTCATTTCGTTACCACATCCCCATAGTTTCCGCTTGAAAATTTCCCAATATTTTTTGATCGGTCTGAGCTCAGGGCAATTCGGAGGATAAATTTCTTCGGCGACGAAATTTACATTGTTTGCAGCATCCCAAGTAACACACAAAACATCTTTTAAGAATGATGTTACTTGTGTGTATTATAAATTTATTATAAACGAATTGCAAAACATGCCATGTTTAGAGCGGTTTATAACTCTTGTATTCTATTGCACTCTGAAAAACGGTCGAGTTAAAAATACTTTTTTCACTGCTGCAAGTGACCAATACCTTATTATTGTTCTTGAAAACATGGTTCCATACATTCATAATACATAAACAGGACAAGATTTTATGGGCAGTTTTATATACTGTTTAAATTGCGTTACATCAACCATGTTTTGCAAAACTTGTTCTTTTTTCTCATTACGTTGAATTTGTTGTACAAGATTGTGGTTTCACTGCCACCGGGCAGCATATCATAGATACTCAGAGTTTACTTTTCAACAATCTGAGTTGGCTTAGCAAAGAAGCTACGACCCTATCACGCCAAGGACTAGTGTTCAAATCCCACGCTTAACGATGATTATATTTTTGTATGAGGATATTTTTTTCCCATTTTATGTTTTATGAGGCTTCACTTTTTGCGCTTTTTGCGTCATATTAAAGTATGAAATAAAGTATTATACACCTTAATTTATAACTAGTTTTTGTCATTTAACAGTACTTTCAACTTGTTAAACACAAACTGAGTCGCTTAGGATACCATTCTAGTACCTCTTTAGAGTAGTGGCAGCTGGCTAGATCCGGCAAAAACATAACCTTGGCCTTTTGTTGCCGAATAAAGGGTAAAATCCGCTTTTTCAGACACTGTTTAATGTAAACCTTCGACGTCATTGTGTGAGATGTAAGGAAAACCTTGGCAACTGCAACTGCAGATTCCTTGCCAAATTATTAGTTTCCAAGCAAACTTATCAACAAAAACAAATTTATACCTGAAAAAAACATCCCCACGTCGGGTATAATTTTCGTCCGGGGATTTGTTTATAATCAATTTTGACAAATGTTTCGTCATCCATTAAAATACAGTCATCAAATTTCGTCAAAACTCGTTCGTATAGTAATCGTGCTCGCTTTTTGGCCACTAAATTGTGTTTCAGGGCGCGATTCGGATGTTTACTGGCACAAAAAGACTTATATCCATTTCTTGAAAGGATGTTACGCACGGTGGAAAAGCTGCAACCTTTTTTTTTGCCAAATTACGTATGGAGACACCTGGGCTGCCTTTTACGTACCGCAACACCTTCCTCCTCAGTTCTTTGTCCCTAGTGCCAGTTCAGATGCGTTGATCAAAAACGTTGCGTTGAGAAAAACTTTTCGTCAATTTCTTCGTCAATGAAACATCACGGTTCTAGATTTTTGTAAAAAATTCAACCCCTCCTGGGTAATAGGGAAATTGATACATAAAACAGTGATAGCCCCATCTATAATATATGGAACAAAGGTGACAGTTCTGACAAAAAAGAACAGAGTAAATATGGCAAATTATGAAAAGCTTATATTAAGGAATATTTTTAATCATTGTAAGAAACCAGCAAATACTAAATTTAATGCAAAAACATTATTGGAAGGAAAAACAATAAATAGGAGAGCAAGAGTAGGAAGAATCAGTTATCATGGTCACATTCTATGAAGAGCAGAATTACATCCAATTAAATTAGCTTACAAACTAAAATTCAACAAGAAAAAAAAGGACGACCAAGCCTAACGTGGAAAGACTCACTAGAACAAGATTTGAGTAGATATAGAGCAGTAAGCAGTGAAGAATGGAAACGATTGGCGAAGGACAAGGAGAAATTAAAAAAAAAGGCAGAAGAAATTTACAAGGAACCAGAAAGCGAAGTTTGGGACGAAGAAACATCGGAAGAAGAATAAGAAAACCCGGAAAAGTACAAATATTGGAAAAGAAACACTAAGAGCTGAAGAAATAGGACCCAATAATTAAAAAGTAAAAAGTATAAAAAGATACACTATTCAAGGAACAAAACACATGAAAAAAAAAGACATACATACAAAAAAATTAAACAGTGCAAAAATAAAAATACTAAGTGTAATTACATCAAAACAAAATTAATATAACACTTTGGATATTACCCTTAGGCTTTAGAAAAAAAACAATAATAAGAAAAACCAGAACTAAACACAAAAGATAATTTCAAAATACTAGAACTCTAGCAAGAACAATAATATTTTCGTTTTGGGTTGAATGGGATAAACGAAATAGACTCAAGCAAATACAAAAAGCATACATTTTTCTTAACTTTACTACAAAACAGTTCGACTTACTGCACATCATGACATCATGACATCTTATGACTGAAAATGAGAAATGAACTATGAAAAAAAGAGCAATTAAAATAACATTTCTTACAAAAAAAAAAAATACTTACAATCAAAGAAAGTCAAAGGTACGCAAAACGACAATGAATCATAAAAAAATGATTTTTACTGTATTTTTCACATTTCATATAGTTGAAATCTAAAAATTAAGTGCACTCAAAAAGACAACTTTGCTATTTCAATGTTATGCTTGGCCCTGACAGACAGATACAATAATAAAGAATAATAAACAACCCTTACTTTCAGCCAAACTCTCTAACACAAGGTAAGCAATCAAATGACCTCAACAAAATATACTAAATATAACATTACATTAAATAACAAATAATGGGGAAAGGGAGGGACCACCAGGGCACCCAAGTGAAACGATTTGGATAGGGAGCATGGGACTGCCTTGTCCCTATTGTTAACATTTCGCGGAACGAGGGTGGGCTCTTCGACCCCATCTATTGGGGTTATTCTGTCAATCGAGGGCTCGATTCTAATGCTGCGTGTGTGAACTTGCTTTTGGAAGGAGATTCTCTTCCCTACATTCGCGTGTTTCGCGTAAGTGTCTCTGCTTACGGGCCTGCCCAAACGTTTTTGGCCCTTCAAACAGGAGGTTGAGGATCACAAACAACATTAGAATCCTGATCAAATCGTTTTTCAGATTATTCCACTGCTATGGGAAGTTACCTTGCTACAATAGATGGTAGTATTACATCATCATCATTTCTTCGTCAATGAAACATCAACAAATGCCTGTCAAACGTTTTTTGTTCCAACGACTAGAGACGCGGTGGTGTATTAAACAGTGCTTCCAGATTTTCGTTGGATCGAGCTTTAGGCCTTGCGCCTCAACTTTAAATCCATATGATTTCAACGCCTAGCATAGCTTAGCATACACACTACCAAAAACCGGTGTAAATTTCGGTGCCCTGTAATCAAAACATACAAATGTTCTTTAAAACATAAGAATTAGCTGGAAAAGATAATAAATTAAATCAAATACACCTCTTGTCGAGTTGCTTGTGATTTGGATTAGAAAGGCATAATTTTCCATTCGTTTACGTTCTATGATTTATGTCAAAGACAAGTAACGTCTCGTGTAATTTTCATAATGTCTAAGCGTGTACCATAGCATAACATAGCATAGCACAGCATACCATTTCATATCATAGGAAATATGCACTTATAGTAGGGATAGTCACCGAGGTTAGCCTATCCCTTCTTATTTAACGTTTCGTCAACAAAAGTTTTAAGAAGAAGACTTACTTCTTGCTCACATAAGAAATATGAGCGCTATTGAACGAAACACGACTGACTGACTGCGATATTTGGTAGGTTTCTGTAATTGATTGTACTGTCAAATGCATTTTTCCACTGATATAATTATAAATGATGTAAATATTCAAGATTTTGGAAAATTACAAATGGCATAAAGGTGCGATTAGATACTGTTTTTGAATTAACCCTAAAGCGTTTTATTTCTTAATAAAAACGGTGCTCACTTCTTGGTGAGTGCAAAATGACAACACATGTATTAATTTTCTATGTAAAAAAATTGTTGAGTTGAGGGAAAATAATGCTGTTGTTCAGACCGTTGGAGTTAAGTGGATGAAAATTATTCATCCTTCGTTTGATGTTCTTTTTATATCCTCAAACCTCCTGTTCACCAAATATTATTTCTCATCTGTCATCGTGACGTTTCTTCACGGCATAAATCAGTGGAAAAAAAAATCCAAGAAAGAGCGTTCATGTTAGATGATAACGAGTACAACTGGAAGATTCACTGATAAAATGCCAGCAAAAACAGACAAGTTCTCACAAAATCTCTTCTGAATAGCATTGTGATTCCTTCTTTATAACATTCCCAATTGGAATCACGTCAGCTCTCAACTTAATAATGTTGTTCATGCAGCTCCACAGTTCTATTGTACCAATTTTGCGTTATTGACAAGTTTATGGTATATACAATCATACCTTACGACCGGATATATGAAGAAACTTTCGAGCATAATAAATTGCTGAACCCGGCATGGTCACGGTTTGTAGCTGTGGCTTACTGAGCTGAGGAAGACCCCAAACTCATGGCTGGAGAATGAAACACATTCCACCTCCGTTTGGCGTTTGTTTTGCGTTTTTTGGCCATCGTTTCACGGTTTTATCAGCATCAGTCGTGGAAATTTCTGCTAATTTATTATTTACACGGGGTCTGCTCTTCGTGCTCTGCAAATGCCTTTGTGTATGATAGATTCACTGATGTTGGTGTTCCTTTGGCTTTGGTAGTGTCTTATCACGTTTCCCCGGTTCTTCTTTCACGTAACACGTGTACCGGATGACTTTAAAATCTCTTGAAAGCCAAGACTGCGATCTATCTGCTTGAGGATAAGGTATTATATACTGGTTGTATCCGCTCATTTGTGACCCGGTTTTTGTAGATGGCTCGTTTGGATATCGAGGTTATTTCATCCGGCAATAGAAAAAAAAACTCTGTCTAATTTCATCCTGATGGGACACTTGCTTTCTCCCTGTATAACGATTAAAGTAAGTGTTTCTACTCTACTTTTTCAAGAGCACTGAAGCTACACAAAGTCTGTGCCATTCACCAGCAGCACCAAAAGGAAAAGGGAATTAAGATGTTCGCTTTATGGTTCTTCTCTTATCGTTGCGAGTGGTTGGAAATTAAAGCAGTTCGGCGACACTACGGTCACCTTTTCATCATAGATATGACGATGCTGCTAGACGTTGTCTGCCATTTTCCTGGGAGTTAAATATGTTCTTCATTTTTTTTGGCAACCAATCACCAGTAGAAAATTGAATATCGGAGCATGTAGCATGAGCGTGGTAATAATTTTCTCCTGTAGCTTAACGATTGATTATGAAAGGCCACTAGGTTAAATTTATCTCAGGTTTCGTCTGGTTAATTGCTTAATCTTTTGCTGATCCTGTTAGTCCCAGGGACACCGGATTTCTTTGCTTTGGGGTTATACGGGGTTAAATTTAAGCTAATCTGATGAGGAGGAATAAATCTGGTATTTTTTCGACATCATAATAATTTCCAAGCTTTTTCATCGGTTGTTTCAAAAGGATAGCAGTGTTTTGTTTAGCAAAAATGAAAAAATCCAAGTTACGCACGTTTTTACTATGTGTACAATGTTTATCATTTTGTGTGTTAGTCCCATAAATCCCAGCATGCCACGTGCAAATGAAAAACAAAACGCGTTCATCGCAAAACAAAAAACATTCTCCACCTATACATTGAGTTTGAATGGTGAACACGTGCAGAATACATTGTAGGCTATTCAAGCATTTAGATTCATAATTCATCTGGTGAATTACTGTGAGCGCTGTGAGGGGATTTTCAGTGTATTTAGGAAGTTGGATTTGAAGTCCATCTTGAGATTTAAAGACCACTTTGCTTCGACCATTCGATGACTTATAGCGAATTCGTTTTTGAACCAGTTCGAAACTGGATCGGGTATCGAAATTGCGTCGGCTTGTTGTGTGTTAAACGTCGGTGTGGATGGTTTTATTTGTAACTCGTGTGGGATTGAGGTTTGCACTGAGAAAAGGTTCGGGTATCGCAGGTTGGAACTGGTTTCAACTTAGGATCCAAAACGAATTCGATATAACTTAGTTGGAATGATGGTGTTCGTTGCGATGAAAACAAAGCAAGCGACATCAGATGATCTATAACGAGTTGGTTGTTTTGTCCAAGAAAAATAGTCACAAACCGCACTAAGGTGCAAGATAGACGGTTGGTCTGCCGTGAAGACTGCTTCAAATAAACCCGTCACGGCTTCGAGACCACAGGGTGAGTTCAATCCGAACTCAAATGTCGGAAAAGCGGTCCTGAATTCCAAAGAGCTAAGCTGAATCAACAGGGGAAATACTCAACACGTCGGCAAGGGAGGTTCCTTCACTACTGGTTTGCCTCTATTTGCC
Source organism: Aedes japonicus (assembly GCA_034211315.2). Lineage (NCBI taxonomy): Eukaryota > Metazoa > Arthropoda > Insecta > Diptera > Culicidae > Aedes > Aedes japonicus. The sequence continues at coordinate 8,710 of JASCZW010018250.1, forward strand.
AACAGGGAAACACTCTGCGATTCGCGGAATTGTTCAATTAGATTCCTTCTCCATCTCCCACGCTTTACTACTCCTCGACCTAGCCTTCAATAGTTATAACTAAATAGTCGTACAACTTTGCTTAAACTTGTGTTTTTAATTCATGTCGGGGTTAGTATGGTGTGTATATATATATAATGTGGTGGTTTACTATGCTTTTCAACCTGTCAACGTATGCGACAACTGGTGGGTTAACGGTTCCTCGATGCTCCGGTGGGTGGTAGTTTTCCACAAACTGCGAACGGCGTTTTTGACGACGGGTTCGTGTGTTCAGCGCGATTCAACGGAACGGGATTGAACGGTCTGTGCTTCCGTACCTTTGCTAAAGGGTTTTATCCTTCAAACAGTAATTTTACATGAATGCCTGATTTATCAGCTATCCCCTCACAGAAAATTGTTTGACACAATTTCTGCTAACACATACGCGGTGCTGGCTTAACATTCAAAGTGGCTTTCACTGAGGAAATTAGTATGAAATAATGGCTAGGGAAAAAGTATGAGTCTTTTATTTTATAGCAATTCAGCGTAACGGGTGGCAACTACAATTTTTGAATTTTTTCGAGGCCCCTACACGGCCAGCCGTTTTAACTCAGTTTTGAGTCGTTTTTGACTCACTTTCGTCATTAGTGGAGTCACTCAAATTAGAGTAAATGTAACTGGGATTGACAAGTTGACGTATCGAAAACATCGACTCAAATCAGATGGGTGTTTTTGATTTGTCGACTTGTAAATCCCAGTTACATATACTCAAATTTGAGTGACTCCACTAATGACGGCCGTGTATGCTCAACAACAAACTAGATCAGAGAGAAATGAGAATGTGTAGGTGTTAGCTCTCTTCTTCTCCTCTTTATGCTACACGACCAACAATGTTAACTCATTTTTGAGTCGTTTTTGACTCACTGTCGTCATTAATGGAGTCACTCAAATTTGAGTAAATGTAACTAGTATTGACAAGTCGATATATCAAAAACATCGACTCAAATCAGAGGGATATTTTTGGTATGTTGACTTGTCAATCTCAGTAACATTTATTCAAATTTCAGTGACTCCACTTTTGACGAAAGTGTGTCAAAAACGATTCAGAACTAAGTTAAAATGGCTGACCGTGTAGTATTTTTGTTTTGTTTATGCTTGCTCAATTTTGTTCAATATGTCGTTGAAACAAGAAGCATTTCGCGAGCGCGTTGTACAGTTCTACTGCACAGGAATCTTGGCAAAAAGTATGTATACTCTACAAGATTTTAAGAGCAAGAATTTCACGGCCTTGACTGTTTATCATATCCTTACATCCAACAACTACTCGTAAGCAATATGATGGACGCAAAAAGACTTTGGTCAATTTCTCCTGCCTTCAACAATAAGAATTTACTAAGTCAACGGGATTCCGCAAAAAAGTTCAACTGTTCTCTGAAGTTCAACTGAAATGAGTCGGAATAAAGTGCCAAAAGAAGACAAGAGCCCCAGAATGCATTGAAAAGCAGATTTTAACGCTAAAAGCCGCTGGTTGATTAAAAATTATTCCGGAATTTTGTTTGGTGTTTACGTCCCTCTTTGGAAGACCATGAATAGTTAGTTCTTCTGCATTTCTGAACATAGAATATAGGTTTGAACATATGTTTGGATAGCAAGTTATGCTACAAACAAAGAGTAATTATATTGATAATGATTATTTTTGCTTTCAAAACAAAAACTTTCAAAACGTCAATTCAAAAATTTCCTGCTCTGTACATTTATAACTTGAAATTTTCAGAATAAACTGTAGAACTGTCAAATCGAAACCGTGGGAGTGTTTAAAACTAGAGCAAATTATTATATTGCAAAATGAACTTTCAAACTGAACTATCGTGATGTTTTCCATCACGAGAGATCCATGTCGGACATTGACACTTGAGCAACATCTGGTATCTGCAGCCTGGTCTGCTGGCGTTTGTCATCGCTTGTGGTAGCGCTGCAAATAAAAAAGTGGGGTGATTAATTCAACTAAAACATTACCATTCATGTAGAAATGTACGCATCCTTCAGACAGAGATTGTTACTATTATCCACCCTAAGGAAAGCATCGTCATTGAAAATCAGTTGAAACTTTCCTCCACTTGTTTATACTGTAACAATGTGATCGAGCGAAAAATTCCAAACGACGACGATGACGACGACTTGCTTTGTGTTGGTGGATTTGACAGTTCTACAATTTTCATGGTAAAAGAACACACTTTTAAATTTACACACTGAACCGAAAAAATACACTTCAAAATCAAAATCAAAAACATAATTTGCGTAGTTGATAATTTTAATTTCAATTTAATGAAAAATAAACAACTTTTTAGAACTTGAAATGAGAAGAAGAACTAGTATTTTCCATTAAATTCCAACTAATTTTATTGCTTATTTTGACAGATACGCGTATTTCGTATACAATGTGTAGACTTCGTCAGTGCCGTGTACTAATATCTCGGCGTCTTGTCGAGTAATTAGTACACGACACTGAAGTAATCTGCACATTGTAGACGAAACACGCCTACCAGTCAAGATAAGCAAGATAGGTACTTGGAATTAAATGGATAATACTAATTTTTCTTTTCATTTCTAGTTACAGGTATTCCACTAAACAGCTCAAACTGTCTAGGATTCACGTTTTAGAAATAAAAGGCAAGACTTTTAATATAACAATATTCCTTTTTTGTGTGTGTGTACATTGGAAGAGGTATTTGAGGGATTCCATTTAGAATGTGCCGGAAATCCCAAAAATCATACCCGATCATCATTGATTTGGATGAAACTTGGCACATGAGTTCGGTACGTTGGAAAAAAAAATTCCACTGGTGTTAAGATAATTTGGGTTCAAGAGTAACTTTTGAGATGGGCGTATGTGTTTTTTCCAACATTTCACTTGAAAAATCGTAGTTCAAAAACCATTACATTTACAGAAAAACTTTATATAAGGGAATTGTAGGGAACTAAAAAGCCTTTCTTAAAAAATATACACAGAAAAAAAATTTTTTTTCATCAAGAAAAATCAAAAATAATTACTAAAAATAAAATATCTAAAAAAACATATTTTTTAATATTTTTTAATTTGTTGTATGGAAATTTGAGGAAAAAGACACGTTTTGAAAAAAATTCTAGGATGGACGCTCTTATAATAAAAAAGTTTTTTAAATAGCAAACTTTGGTGTATATTTCAAATTTTGGTTATTCATTTTTATAAATAAATTTTGATGTTACAATATGGTTTTGGAGATCATTACAAACAATAATGATCATAATGATAAACCACGTAAACGCAACTGTTTTCAAGATATTTCTGATTTTCTTTCAATAAAATTTCAAAACCTCAAAAAATACGCCCTTTTCATAAATTACTCGTGATATTAAACAACAATAGCTAACGATTGTTTCTCTTGTGTTTTTAGCCTTTTAAAACACATGTATGTGCCTCTTACTTACTCTTAACAGCTCGTCGATTGAAAAAGCTTCACTTAAAGTTATAAGACAAAAATAATGAATTATGGTTGGATTTATATTTATATATACCATTTATTAGTCTCGGTCATTGATAATATTACATAAACATTATATAAACTATTGATTGCTTTTATATATATTATGAATCCTGCCTTCTTCGTCATTCGAAAACAGTTTTACAAAAACTTCGTTTTCTGAAATTGAACGAATGAGTGGTACTTTTGTGTACCTGCAATCGTTTTAGTCTGTCGGTAAATTTCATTCCATTCTGCTACCCCTGTTCATACTCTTCATGTGATACATAACAAAACGACATTTTTGTTAAACAATCATCACTTTTTTGGTTCGCCCATTCGAATAACTCTAATGCACTTTTTATAGGGTGTTCATGTTGTACAGCAAGGCTTGCATATCTTGCCATTCGTTTTAATGTACCACCAATTGCATCGCAAGGTCCCTTACCGTGGGATGTTGCGAAAAAATGCCATTCAGCATCAATATTGTATTTCTTTTTAAACTTACAAAGGCTTGCAAAGTTCTTCCTATTTTTATATTGGGATGCTGCCCCGTCAGACATAAACGTAGCTTTCTTTACTTTAATTTTTGTTTGCAAAAAGCTTATTAGTTTTGAAACAAACACCTGCACCGCAATCGTATCATGTTTCAACACTTCTGAGATAACAATGAAACTGATATTTATAAGTATTCCAGATTCCGTGTAATAAATGACAAAAGGGTGAATAGTGGCTTGCTCATTACCCAATAACTACTTTGAACAGCATCTTGAAAAACAAATGAATAATTTTCAGAAAAATCACAAATTATTATTACTTCGCCGTCTTTAAGACAACTTTTATAATCTCTCAAGAAACTAGACTGCTGAGATTTGACAAAATCGTGGGATACTAATTGTTCCAACTTTTCACAAAAAATAAGCAATAAATTCATCAATTGGTTTAACAAGTGTCTCTAAACTACATCTATCAGTTGAAATCCATTGCTCAAAAGATATTTCAACTAAACCACGTTTTTCTAATTTGTCTGTTAAACTACTCTCAAAATCTGAAAAGCCTGGACATCGTTCGCATTCACGGAGGTAACATTTTTAGTTCTAGTTGATGAGCTACATAATATTTCTTCAAAACACAATTTATAATCATTCTCGAATGAATATTTTCTAAGACCATGAAGCATCAAGTTAATGTTCTCATGAATGGTGCAAACACAAATGTTATGAGAACCTGTGCTGCCAGTAATTTGCAATGCTTTGGTCTTAGTGCTGCAAAAGAGCTAAACCCAACAGCATTTTGATGCATCTCTTGAAATTTAATGAAAGCTTCTCTTAATGAACAAACTAAAAGGCGCTTTTGAATATGAACCCTCTTACCTTCACTCCTCACTGAAACGTAGTCGTTCATACCAGGGGTTGCTCGTGTAATCTCATCACTGTCGTAAAATTGCAAAATTTGGTTTTTTATTTCCGGGTTCAGACCGTGTCCCAGCTTGTTAGGGGCAGCTAAAACACCTTCGTGCTTTGCAAGGAATTTAGCTTGTGATACGATGTACTTGTTTGTTATTCCAAATTCTGCCATTACTCTTTGATTTGTCCAAGATTGTGGTAAAACCGAAAGTATCCTTACTTGATCGTCCCTCGAAGTTTCTGGATCAGCATACCGGTCCTTTAGCTGCGCGATTATTTCGTCATATTCGGCTGCTTTCACTTTCAATTGTTCCAGGTCATCCTCCTCCGCTTGATCCCCAAATATGTGTGTCCGAATGCCGTTTGAAACATCTTTGAACTTTTGCGGGCATAATTTACGTTCAGGAACTTTTAGCCGATATTGGCGAAACGTTGATTCCAGCTACGCCCTTGTTAAATAGCTCAATATTATGGCGCCTTGAATAATCTTGCACACTGCTATCAGATGGCACTGACATTAATGATATTGCCGATGGCGTTTCCTCGAGACCATACAAGTCTACTTGCCGTGATGTAGATGGTTGTGGATCCATAATGTTAGTAATTGATGGTTTCTCACTAGGCTCCGAAATTGCAGCATGGGATTGTTCCGTTCTATTTAAATGCAAACGACAATTATCACAAATCATCAAAGAAGTGTCCAAATGTGTTTTGCCCATAAACTTGAGTTTTTTGACATTTTGTTCGGTTAATTTACGAAGGTTTTTTGAGCACCGTTTAGTGGGAAACGGCATACAACACTTCTTCATGTTAAACTCCATTTTCAGTTCACTCAGATAGATTTTACTGATGAATGCGACTATGTATGAGCATATATATTGGCTGTGGTACCTTTGGAAATGCAGGTATAAAACATCTCTGGTAGTTTACAGGCAGCGTACATTAGCTGTTTTTTTTATGAGAAGATATACCTGACATACGTTATAGCTGCTATTTGTCTACCTACCTTAAACAATATGTGTTACTTTCATCGCTACATCACCGAACTGTTCGGAGTGTAGTTTTCACACACTACACCCGACCTCTAACATCGTTGGAGCTTGGCAAAATAGTCAGCAGTTCGATTAATATGCTTCTTCTATATGACCCTCCGCATAATTTCATCATCTGTCCATTTCACACTTGTCGCCCCTGCGACATCTATCTCGCTGTTACTTTCATCGCTTTAGCAAATTCGCTCCCTTCATTCTCTGAGCGGCCCGACCGATACAGCCATAAAACAATTATAAATATATTGATTGCAATATTAAAACAATAGTGCTATTTATCTTGTTCTTTTCAAATGAGTCTTCTTATCATCCTGATATCAAAAGAAAAGAGGACATTAGAGTAATGTGAACGTTATAATATGAAGATCTTGGAAAATTTATCATTTCTGGTGGAAATCTCGATTAACTTAAGAAAAGAGCGAATTTTCTGAGGTTTTTTCATTCTATTGAAATAAAATCCGAAAAATCTCGAAAACGGTTGCGTTCAGGTGATTTATCATTATCATCATTATTGTTTTTAATGATCTCCAAAATCATATTGTATAATTAATTTTCATTTATAATAATGAATAACCAAAATTTGAAATATGCACCAAAGTTCGCTCTTCGGAAAACTTTTTATTATAAGAGCGTCCATCCTAGAGTTTTTTTCAAAACGTGTCTTTTTTTCTCAAATTTCCACAAAACAAATTTGAAAAATATTAAAAATATGTTTTTTTTTATATTTGATTTTTAGTATTTATTTTCGATTTTTCTTTATGAAAAAAATTTTTTTTTTCAGTGTACATTTTTTTTACAAAGCCTTTTTAGTTCTCTACAACTCCCCCATATAAAGTTTTTCTCTAAATGTAATGGTTTTTGAACTACGATTTTTCAAGTAAAATGTTGGAAAAAAAACATACACCCATCTCAAAAGTTACTCTTGAATCCAAATAATCTTAACACCAGTGGATTTTTTTTTTTCAACATACCGAAGACGTGTACCAAGTTTCATCAAAATCGAAGATAGTTGAGTTTGGTGACCGACCGATTTGGCGTGGAATCAGTCATTT
>JASCZW010018251.1:0-15722 GCA_034211315.2 Aedes japonicus
TTAATGAAAAAACAAAACTGAAAATTACCGAGAGCGAAAAAACACGTCCAAATTTGTTGCTTGTTGACGGTTGCTATGATGAATACTGATCTTCAAATTATTTGTGCGTATATAGCCTACTTATATCGTGACCGAGGATCCACCACCAGGAAAAATCGGTGAACTTCGTTAATTATTTTTAATGGCAACGTTACCAACGTAAATACTGTTCGAATTTTAGGCGTTAAGATATTTTATTGTAACTGAAGTATGCCAAAGTTAAAATTGATAACGTTGAGATCATAGATAAATTCAATTTTACGACTTTCTCATCTTCCCCATAACGAAAATCAATTTTCAGTACCAGGTAGCAATCATGGCATCATTACCTAATAAGTAATAATCCAAGTTTTGTCTGTCCTTATAAAAGCTTAATCATTCGAAGAATTCATCGATTCTGATTGGGAAACTCTGCTTGCTTCATGGTAGAAACACTTGTCGATACATTCAGAACTGTATTTATTCCAGCCATTCTTATCCATACTATCCCCGCGGTGTCAGTGGCTGTTTACGAAAACAAAATCAAATAAATAAAACAGTCTCTATTCAAATGAGCCCACTGGAGTGAAGAAGTTATTCGCTGCATTCAGAACAGACAACATCCAGCCAAAATGGAAAACGCAGATAGAGTGGATATTCCCATCGGTGCAGTAGTTGAAGCACGTCATTCGTCTCTCTCGGCACAACAGAATATTCAATCACAGCCATCATCATCATCATCATCATCATCATCAGGCTCGTCGGCACCACTGTCACTGTTGTTACCATCTTCGTCAACAATTGCAACAACGGCAACGGCGAATTTGCCTGTAACAAGGCAAGCGTCGATCCCATGCAGACGTCGTGGCCGGTTGCAGCGTTCCGAACGGCTGCAGTCAGATGGTTCTTCACAGCACCAGTCTTATTCTAGCTTGGAAGCACTGATACGTGATAGCTTCGGTCAGATAGTGTGGCCCATTCGCATCACCAGCTGGGATCTGCTGAGCAGTACTGGCGCAGGGATTCCTCCGGACCTTATCAACGCAAGGTATGTACATGCTCCGCTAGAGGAAGTAATTAATCTGCTTGTGTTTCCTTCCATGTGCTAGATGAAAGTGCACTTGCAACAGACAGGTGCACGTTTATCCTCTCTTACTGGACTTCGGTATCGTGTAAGCCGCAATCTGTGGCTCCTATCTTGGTTGGCAAAATGTGTAAATTGCTACTACACAAGGTAGCCTGGCACTTATGATCGGAAATTTCATTTTTTTTTTGTTCCTTTGAAATGCATTTGCTCAATCAATCTTGTGATAATCGAATTTGGCACACTTCAACAGAAAGCCTCTTTGTTAGGAGGCCACCTAGAAGATAAAATACTCTCAAGACGCCATACTGCTATGAACTACTTCATTCCACCAGCTGAAACGCCAACCAAACGATTGGCAGAGAGAAGCGATGAATCTCTTAATTTATAACCGCTTTCTCGGAAACTCAATAAGGCGAATAACTCAACAATCAGGTCTGCCGCTGTTTCAAACAGTCCACAAGCACAACTCATTAACCTTATGATGGTGGGCTTCCTTTCGTCGTGATGTCATTTAAATATTCTTTTTCGACTTATTTTTCCCTATTCATTTTAAGACTGAAAGTTTTCCAATGCCATGTGCCTGCTTTCACTCGGCTCTGGGTGACTCTGCAGCACTCGTTCATATCATTCTGGTATGGTGCGGATGTACTGGGGCATATAATTTACGAAGATCATTAAAACTTAATTTCCACCCCATCGCTCGTTCAATGGGTGTTGCTTCTTTGTCTTCGCTGCTCTACTCACTGCTGCAGTCATCATACTCATGCCGCCATGTGCAACAAGTTTCAGAATTCATGGTGAGGATTTTGGTTCCTCGACTATGTGTGGCTAAAAGTAGGGTAAGCGGATTGTAGGGTGATTCACTGCGTCGCTAGGTCTCTGCAAGAAAGCTTTCATTGTTTTTGCCCCTCATCCGCTGAGCGGACTCGAAGGATCGGGTTATGTTAATTGAAATTTGCAATGAAACTATTTTCCGGTTCGTAGAGTGGCAAAAAGGACAACATACGCGTAGAGGATACGCTTCATATGCTCGTAGCCGGTAATTATGTTTCATGAATTTGCATAGTGATTGGCTTGAGATTGATACACTTTTGTTCCCTATGTGTGGGAAAGGTTAAAGCCTTTCATTTCACAAAGAAGGATTATGTACTTCAGCAAGTTTCAAAATCAATCACTGGTTTCTAAGAAACTTTGTCTTCTTCTTCAGCGGCATTTCAAGCTTAACGTTTTCACAATTGGCTTATTGCTTGCTCTTCGATTTAGTGTTCGGATTGTACTTCCTCAATTATTAATTGTGAGCTATCGATGCCAACACCAACGCATGTAACACTAGTCGGCAGTGTTTCACTCCTTCAAGTATATATGTTGAATTTTAACACGTCCAGTTTTTTAGAAAAATGTGATTAAAATTCACAAAAACATGTATTTTCGTAGTAATATGCTCTACCTCATCAACAACCAGAATATTGGCTCTGCCCTTTGCAAGTTGGACTTGTATTTTATGGAATGGACCTCCCTGAGTCCATTCGTGAACACAGATTTTTCGCAACGCGTAAGATTGATGAAATAAACCGGGTTTTCATTCGCAAAATTACGAATTTTCATGAAAATCAAGATTTCCTATTTTGGAAAACATGAATGTTCGCTCCGCCCTTTGAATGTTGGGTTTGGATTTTAGCAAATAAACCTCCTGAATCCATTCGTTATCACAGATTTTTTGTAACATGTAAGATTAATGAAATAAACCGGGATTTCATTCACAAAATTACGAATTTTCATAAAAATCAAGATTTTCTATTTTGAAAACATGAATTTTTGCTCCGCCCTTAAAATGTTGGGTTTGGATTTTATGAAATAAACCTACCTGAATTCATTCGTGAACACGGATTTTTCGTAACACGTAAGGTTGATGTAAAAACCGGGTTTACATTCACAAAATCAGGAGTTTTTATGAAAATCAAGACCCGTCCATTAATTACGTCGCTCAAAAATACAGATTTTTAACCCCCTCCTTTCTTTATCACATTTTTTGTATGGATTTTTGAAAAATTTTGTATGCATCGTCACTTTTTAAAAATGTCGCGAATTTGTCTGAACGATCCGCAAAAATTTTGTTGCATTTGTGGAGACGTGATATTGAAGGAACAGAGAAAGGGGTTTACACCTTTGTTGGAGACAGCATATCAGCTGTATATCAGGCTTACTTTTTGCCAAACCTATGGTGTGGACTAATCCAACCAATCACATGAGTGATTGTTACTTTTGTTTGACAAAAAATCATGGATTTTCCAAAGCTTTGAAGCATAACATCGAATAACCTATCAAGGCCAACATTGCACTCCGAAGCATTGCCAGTTCCAATATCTCCAAATATAGCTGGACGTGCTGATGAGTTGGATTCGGAACCACCTTCGGAGTCTGAGGAACCGCATGTTATAACCCAAGAGGAGCTGAACGATTTGATTCGAGATTTGGAGCTACCCAAGACCAAAGCGTAGCTGCTAGCTTCAAGGCTAAAGCAGTGGAATGTCCTGGAAAAAGATGTAAAGGTGTCATCTTATAGGAAGAGACATTCAGATAGCATTAAATATGTTTCGATGGACGGTGATCTTGTCTTTTGCAACAACATCGAAGGTTTAATGGAAGAGCTACAGTTAGAGTATCACGCAACTGACTGGAGGCTCTTCATCGACGCTTCAAGCAAAAGCTTGAAGGCAGTGTTACTGCACAATGGAAATAAGTACTCTTCAGTGCCAGTTGCATTTGCAGCTCACATGAAGAAAACTTATGAGAACATAAAAACACTTTTGGAAAAGATCAAATATTCGGAACACCAGTGGAATCCCTGTGCAGACCTTAAGGTAGTGGCATTGCTCACTGGGCTTCAAGGAGGCTACACAAAGAATTGTTGTTTCCTCTGCGAATGGGACAGTCGTGCGAGGGATAAACATTACCACCAGCAGCATTGGCCAGCACGTACCGAGATGGTACCTGGGAAGAAAAATGTGTCAAATCTGCCTCTTGTCGACAGGGACAAAACTACCTCCGCTACATATTAAGCTTGGGTTGATCAAAAATTTTGTCAAAAAGCTGGATATTCAAGGAGAACCATACTGTTTTTTGAGGAAAAAGTTTCCGAGATTGAGCGAAGTCAAGGTAAAAGAAGGAGTATTTGTTGGCCCTCAAATTGGGAAACTCCTTAAGACGACATTTTTTAGCAAACTCTTAACGCGACAGAGTTACGAGTATGGAATGCGTTCCAAAAGGTTTGTGGTCACTTCTTGGGAAATGAAAAGTCTCCGGATTATGTACTCATCGTTCAAGAGCTGGTTGATTCGTATGCTGTACTGGGATGTAATATGTCACTTAAATTGCACTTTTTGCATTCTCATCTGGACTTCTTCCGAGAGAATATGGGAGACGTCTCAGATGAAAATGGAGAACGATTTCATCACGATATCGCACAGACTGAAAAGAACTTTGCTGGCAAATGGAGCCAAGCGATGCTAGCGGACTACTGCTGGATGCTACAGAGGCAAAAACCTTTGGAGAACTATACAAGGAAAAAGAAAACAAAGTGAATTTAAGTTGAAAAATATAAAGAAAATTTCAACTGAATGACTGACTGACTGACTGACTGACTGACTGACTGACTGATAGGAAATCTTGATTTTCATGAAAATTCGCAATTTTGTGAATAAAAACTCATTTTTTTCAACACGAATGGATTCAGAGATGTTCATTTCATAAAATCCAAACCCAACATTCAAAGGGCGGAACGAAAATTCATGTTTTCAAAATAGGAAATCTTGATTTTCATGAAGATTTGTAATTTTGTGAATGAAAACCCGGTTTATTTCATCAATCTTACGCGTTGCGAAAAATCTGTGTTCACGAATGGATTCAGGGAGGTCCAAGCTCAACATTCAAATGGCAGAGCCAATATTCTGGTTGTTGCTTAGGTAGATCATATTACTACGGAAGTACGTGTTTTTGTGAGTTTAAATTACATTTTTCTCAAAAACTGGACGTGTTACAGCATTTCTGAGCCCATATTTGGATTCAGCAAAATCTATAAAATCCAACCAAAAATGCCGACGGGAGCGAAAAAAGTTCCGATTTTGCCGACTAGTGTAATTGTACAACTTGTGTGGTAAGCACAATAATACTTGTCGAGAAAATATCCAAGCCAAAAGATTTCCTCAAACTGAACCGAACTTGATCCTACTGCCTTTGGCATGGTAATACCGTGTTGATCCGTGATTCATCCTTGTTCATATTACAGCAAGGGAAGGATGTCAAATGAAAATTAATAAAAAAGCGACTGTCACCAAAAATTGAAATACTTTGACCGTTAATGACTCAATCATTTCTCAATATATTTTCAAGATGTTTAAATGATCATTTGTCAATTTTTGCGATTAACAATTCAATGATTAAAGATATAATTCAACAATCGTATACTATTTTAAAAAAACACAATGAAAAGGTGGTGTCTTATAATTATGTTTTGCAGACTAAACTAATTAAATGCACAGTATTTTCCTATCACAGATTTCAAATGTGAATAAAGAAGTTGTCATATTCAGCAGTAAAATATAATTCGTGCGTTCGGCAGACTTGGAGGTGACAGGTTTTTATTGCACTTTTTATGTTCACCACAATATTCTTCAACAGTTTAACGTAACATTTCCGAGATCCATTTGATCTAACGCCAAAGATCAGACTTTTGATCTTACGCTGCCCATAACCTACAGCACAGACAGTTTGCCAATAATTTTTGATACTTTTTTCCAGTCTCTTTCAAAAATTTCGATGGAATCCGCTGCGTTAACGCGCAAATATACTTCTGCCAGATCCCAGCGGCTTTCAATAGATCTAGTTTGGGGACAATTGGGAGGATTCATCTCTTTGGGTACGAATTCGAATCCGTTAGTTTTCCTAATGCACTGATGACAAATCTGGCCAAAACAGTACTGGATTATTATGTTTCTGGATCATGGGGAGCTGGCGTTGCTCCAAACATTTCCGAACGTAAACATCAGCAGTCATCGTATCGGTTGTTACAAACGGTCCAGACTTCACAAATTGCTTGCCAAACCATTGATTTTTTAACGATTTTTTGGTAAAAATGGACCGATCGGATTGTCAATAATTTGACCAGCACGGACTGTGTAGAACTGGTCATTCAAAAGCGTCTTATAATCAAATTTCATGTTGGATTCATTCACCATAGATTAAGCATGCCGACCGCATGCCACACAGCAGTTTCTGGTATAATTTACGGACCCTCGGTTTTGACAGATGCTGCTTGTTTTTCACTTCTTTTTGCTTCTTCTGCTTCTTGAAAATCCTCAGTACATTTTGTGTCATTGTTCGGTCAACGTATTTCTTCGAAGTTCTCTGCTTTTTGGCCACATCGCGAACGGAAGTGTTCCTTTCACGTGTGAAAACTTGCTGGATTTTACGGTTCAGATTTTGGTCCTCAGGACCCAAACACAGCCGATCCACCAAACTCTTCAGAACTTCACCCAATAGAGAAGTACTGGGCTCTAGTCAAGCGGAAATTCTTCGAATTTAAGAAGAAAGGAAATGGTACTGATGATTTCAAGGGAAGATGGAGAATCGTCAAGGCGGGCTTATCTGAGGATACCGTACGGAACCTGAAGGCGGGTGCACCACTGAAAGTTCGAGAATTCTACAGAAAGAAGTAGTGCCTCTAAATAAACTGTTTCTTATGAAAGTATAACTCTATTATTGTGAAATAAACAATGGTTTATTGAATTATGTTTGTTTTGCTGCTTTTATTTTGGTATCCAAGATTTAACGTTAACTGGCTTCATTCCAAACATTGCAATGAGTAGCAAATTACTTGATCTCACCAAAATAATCCTACCTTTATATACATGCCTTATAACCAGGGATTGTCGAAAAACACAGAGTAGTGCAAAATAGGCAAGTGCTTCACCCAATTTCAAATGTGCGTCTCCTGTTTCAGAAGAGCGCACAAAACGAATGTGCGAGAGAATTCGTTGCAGCACGAGAGACAGATAGCCGCACATGCACTTCTCTTTCAGACACAAAGAGTAATGCACATTGCTCTACTCAGTGCTTTACTCTGTGGTTTGGCTCATGCTTTGGTAAATTGTGAGCAAAAGCGCTTTGAGCGCACGGCACAACAAGGGTGCACGGGAGTACACACTGAACTTTCACGTCTCTTTGAAATTTAATGTGCTGTCTCGAAGCAGCGCGTGCTGCGCTGAAAGAGTTTTTTTTTAATGTCTCTAACTAACCGTTGCATATTCTCGACAGTTAGTTATCAGGCGCAAGCCAGTGGATCTGAAACCAATTCCAGCAATTTTCTTAGACGGAAATTATTTGATCACGTTTTCCTTCGGAAGGTAGCTAAAGCCGTTGTCCCGACCCATGTGTTGATGGCAGCCATGTCCAAACACTACACTGCATGCCGAGCCACTTTTTACCACGCTAGCGCGTGCATTATATTCGCCTTTTGGCTTCGTGCTTCCAGACGAACACGCAACGCGGTGGGTGCAACATCAGTGTCAGTGCTCGTGGTTTGGCTTCGGACACTGTGATTGATGTTTCGGATGTTTTCCAAAAATCAAACAAGGTGTCAAAAGCAATACATTAGCGTGTACCTCGTGGCGTGCCCTTTGCGTTGTGGGTTCATCTATAAGCTCGAAACTCAAGTGGTGGATAACAGCTACATGGTGGTGTGTTTGCAGTCAAGTTCGGCTCTCGTGCACGCTAAGATAAGATTACCGAAAATACGGTTTTAATTTTACCGAAGATTAGGTTTTGGTAGCAAAACCTAAAGTATAGGTATAATTTACCGAAACAAAACGTTTGATTTAAAAAAAAATTCAGTAAAGTTGATTTACAGATTTTATCGTTATATTTTACCTAAATTTGGTTAAAAATGCTCTCATTGAAAGAGACGAACTAGCCCAGGAGGCTAAAGGTCTCTTTAATGAAGAAAAAAAAAACTCTCATTCAGCTGCCAGCACTTTCGGTAAAAATTATCGTACAAAAATAAGTAATTGTTAATGATTTTCCCGGTTTTCCAATAATACCGAAATTTCGGTAATTCATGTTTACCGATAAATTCAGTATGTGCACTTTTGTGCGGTTTTCGGTATTTTTTACCGAATTTTCCGTTTTCTTGTCTTAGCGTGTGTAGAACGGTGTGGTGTTTTTACCAAAGCTGGTTGATGGTTTCTCCCTATTGCACGGAGAAAAACAAATATACTATAAAGCATAAATTCTATGCTAAAACCATATTTGATCTATCCAGTCATTGGAATGAATAAACCAAGTTGATACATAGATAAGGATATATCAAATATATGCATTTCAATGCATTTAACAAATTTATGCATTCCAATGCATATTTAAAATATATGCATTGAAATGCATATTTGTATAAATTCAATAAATATATAATTCATCAATTCATAATAAAATATTATCCTGACAACGAAATGACACAAAACAAATGATAGAGGTGTCTTTACCAAATAATAATATTAATAATAAAATAAATCGGAACAATTTCTTAGGTTCACCACCTACATCGTGGCTATCATCGGATACTGAGCTGATGCATCGGATGTAAAAAGACGTTTTCCAGTCAGATAGCAATGCTTCTTACTGTACTCTGATGTATGAGCCTAACCAATCAATGCGGGAACGAAGGAGCAGATAAGAATTGAATACAAACAGTACGCGCTTGCGATGACAAAAGAACGTAACGCATTCAGTGTTGAAACCTAGGCTGGAACCGCTTCCAACTTTCGATGGCTCGGAACTCATTGCCAGTGCAACCTCAATCTAATGCGAGTTCAATCCAACGCAGCACACTCTGAAAGTTTAACACACACAACAAGCCGACCCAATGTTGATACTCGATCCAGTTTGATAATCGGGATCAAAAACTAATTCGTAAACGAATCTCCTGCAAGTCTCCAAAGTAGTATGTAACGCGTCATATGCAATCGCAACATGTACGATAAATAACAATTAGCCAAACTGTTTCGACAATGCATAAAATATATGATCCAATGCATACTTTTTACGCACTGCAGTGATTTAAAGGCACGCCATAAAGCGATCGTATAATATGCTTCTCGGCAGCATTTTCGATATTCTCCGTGTGTGATAAAGAGAACCATAATATGCCGTTGCAAGTATCGTACGCTCAGCAGTTGGGAAAGCGGGCATCGACGAGGAGTTCAACCTAATCATGCTTTCGTAAAGAGCAGAGAAGAAGGTCTCAAATCTAATCGTTTACATGATGACCGATCTAAATCCGGGCTCTTTCAGGACTGCAGGAAAATTCGATTTTCAGCATATGTTAGTGAGTTTTACCTGGAATTTCTCTAACTCACTTCGTTGCTTATTCTTGCCAGTTGGCAGCCACTTTCCATTAATTTCTGGTGCATACTCATGCCAAACAGTTTCAATTTTCTATTAATGAGTAGGTCTCTACTGATATTGTAGTTCTGAGTGTTAAATTTTTTGTTCTTCATACAAACTACATATCAATGTAGGCAACATTGATATAACGTTGTGCCGTGGAAACATATTTTGCGTATTTTACCTTACAATTCAAAATAGTGAGCTTTACAAATAATAGTTATAATAATGTTTTATTGAAGCGGTTTACATTAAATACCTGGAAGAGCTCCACGCCCTACCGCACCTGCAACTGTACATAGCTTTACTCAGCCTAATAAGTTCGCTCACTGAGAAATAATTTCGTTCCGCTGGTCATTAACTTGATACCCGACGCCCGTCCCTTTTTATGAATTTCGCTTTGTTTAGCTCTCGCGCGACCCCCTTGCTTACGGACCAGACTTGTACCGCCTTAACTGGCATTTTCCCAGTCTCCAACATCGCACCTGAGAACATAACAACCTAGCCAAGCAGTGTGATTATTTATATGAAAATCGGATAAATCTGTCATCGAAGAACACGTGTCATGGACTATTAATAGACTTAAATCACCTTGCGGGTGAGCAGCTTATCACATATGGTAAACCCTCAAGATCACAAAATCTTGACAAATGCAGATACGTATTTCCATTTCAAATTGTTCAATCAGTGTGGATTAATTATTATATATTATTGATCAATACCCAAAGAACAAAACGTGAAATAGATCTGCAAAAGCAAAATTGTAAAAACTAATTCTCTGCCAAACCACCTCTATTCCAGAATGCAAATCGGATCACATCAAGAGCATGGCCGATCAGTGAAGTGGAATAATAAAGTGGTACGAAAGTTTTTTTAAGCGGTTTATTTCTTCGATTCTGGGATAGAACTTTAACAGAAAGATAACAATCAAAGTTATGAGATAACTTGAAGTCCTCATTTATTTTTCTATTCGATTTTTCTATTTATAATGCTAACTAAAACCACTGTTTCTGTAGGTGGCCTGAGTGTGACCAATTTAGTGTTCGACCTTTAGAGCTGACTGTTGATATATATAGTTATTGGATTCTCGCCGTTTGATTTAAGATGCCGCATGAGAGGTTCAATTAAGTACAAGCACGATTAAAAACCAAGCTTAAAACAACTGTTTTGAAGGAAATTTTATTTTGGTTCCATGAATCATTTCTCTGATGGAGATTACTGATGAAGAAAAATCAGAAGAAAAATCAGTTTGTATAAAAAAAAATTGTGTCTATCCTGGATGAATGCCTTAACCAAAATCGCGTTAAAACAGAATTGAGTGTAAACGCCAAAAAACCTTAAGCAGGATTCACAATAGTACGGAGGGTTTTGACGGAGGGGTTCGGCCTAGAGGGTATATTCAACAAAAATGGCACACTAAAAATCATCTGTAACTTTTGAACCGTATGAACAAACACCTGAAAATTTGAACCAATATTATTCTGGTGTATTGTTAAAATTGTTTTTATTTTACGCCTGTAGAGCCCTTTAACCACTGCGATCAATACGTAGGAATATTGTGGTATGCCCCAGATTTAATTTAATTCTAATCAAGTATCCAACAACAAGTAACATTGGTAGATGAAGCACACAATCCTAGTAAGGCTCGACTCATTTTATATAGCCTAGTACCCTACTGGAATTGATTTGTCGAAAATCAATAGGCTCTAGTAACCATTTTCCAAATATTGGCCTCCTTTGATTGAACATTGCTACATAACTGCAATGTATATGTTCAAAAATGATATTAGGATGATTCGATTTTTTTCAATTTTGTTTAAGTGACACTTACTCGGGCTGTGACCAGTCATCAGACCAGTTATTACTCTTAAATCATTCTTCCTTGTACAGCTTCGAGTCCATTGTCTTATTCGTCATAAACACTTTGGTCTTTGCTCCGTAGCTGCATATCCCTTGCCAAATCATCAGTTTTTTTTTGGCAAATTTGCCCATAAAAGGAAACTTAAACTTCGCGGAACATCTCTTTGTGTCGTCGCCATGTAGAATTTTTGTTCAGGAAGAAATATATTTTGACGTAGGTTTCATCGTCGATGAGGAGGCATCCTCGGTACTTCGTCAAAACCTGCTGGTACAATTTCCAAACTCGAGTTTTGGTGACGAAACTTTGCTTCAACATTCTGTTTGTTTGCTTGCTGGCTCGATAAGAACAATATCCTGCTCGCAAACGAATTCTTCGAACGGTAATGCGAGAAGCAGCGTATTTTTGTGCGATTTCCTTATCTGAAGTCCAGAGTTAGCTCTGACGGTTCTCAATACCTTCTGGTTCAGCTTGCGGTCATATGCTCCACTACGATGCTTACCTTGAGGCACTCGATCCACGCTCTTTCGCTCCCTGAAACGTTTGAGCACATCATACATGGTTGATTTGGCGATTTTCAACGTTTTTGCGATTTTTATTGCGGACCTCGTTGGATTATCAACGTAGGTGTGCAGAATTTTTCCTCTCCTCTCGGCTTCCAGCTGGAATAACTTTCTACTTACTGAACGAAACACCGTGAAATGTATACTACCGAAAGTGAGCGCCCCGGTAAACAAACCGCTGTAAAAGAATTCTTGCAGAGGTCACTTTCCGTGCCGCTGCAAAACAATAAGTGATTCCGGATTCTAACTGGACAGAACTTTAAGTACTAATGATGCACCCTCTGCATGATGTAGATTAGCTTGAATAATTTTTCTTAGACTGGACTTTAAATGCTTGCCTCTGCATGGGGTAGTATGGCAAAGGGTTATGCACCTGATCGGATACTACCGGATACCAGCTCCTGCTGCGCCGACTAGGATCCAAGATCACATCATCTGGGACATTATGAGCTCCAAACCGGGATAAAAAGCAAAACATAACTGTGAAAACCCGCGCCTAGATATTTTATACGAAGTAGCTCACCAAATCGTTATGCATCATGATGGTTTTCGTCAACTTTTTGGGCAAAAATATTTCATTGCCAAGTCTAACTTTGATGTTCCGGAGGATGTTCGAAAGAAGAAATTATCGAAATTTGCAAAGAAGTTCCTGTTCTAGTTGACGATTTGCCGATGTGGTGAAAAAAAACGTTCCCTTCCGGAACAACTAACGGTGCGATTTACGCAGAAGCGTGCCTTAAGAAGCGTCTCTTGCCATGCATAAGGAAGCACAAGGGATCAACTCTGTTTTGACCTGATCTTGCATCCTGCCATTACCCTCTAAACGTGTTGGAGTGGTACCCGAGCAAAGGTTTTACCAAATTGATAACAAGTTCTTATATCAGATTATCCGTGTTTGATCACTAAATATGTTATCATTTAGGCTGAATAAACAGCCAAATAGAGATAACAAATTAATATTCGTTGGATATCACAATATTAACTCGTTCTATTATTATCGAGTTCATTTTAATAACAAATTTTGTGATATTAACAAATTTCTTGAGATAATTTCAAATTATGTTATCAACATGAAATCAAATTCATACACCTATAACTGAAGTAGTGCTTTTCTCAATTTCATATCCATTACAAGCTTTGTAATATTCAGAATTTGTCAGCAATATGGTAGAATTCAGTAACTTTCGTTGAAAATCGTCTTTAAAAATTGATAACAGATGATAACACAATTAGTCAATGTTTATTAATAACTTTGTTATGCGATGCAGAGCTGGAGTTGAAAAAATTTTGAGGAAACAACATATACACTGAGAAAACCGGTTGCACAAAATTTGATGGGTGGAGTGAAACAAAAGTGCGGGCATTCGGGATAGGAGATGAAATTGAGTAAAATATTAAAATAAATTTTGTAAATTATAATTCATTGATAGTTTTAAATTCCCTGAAAATTTCTAGAAAATCCGCTAGTCGGATTAATTTTTATGAGTAATTTCTATGGAACACACTCATTGCTATATTGTTTGATTTTTTTTTCGTGAAAACGACGCAGCAAAAGCAAAACACGTCGGTTTCAAAACAAAGTTTTCTGGGTCTTCCAGCCTCTGAGATTTTTTTTTATAAATTTTTTTTTTAACAAATTGTTAGAAATGTGTAATGTGTTTATTCAGTGCTCATCTTTTATCAACGATGTAAGAATTTCGTAATGTGGAGTTAAAAAAAGTTGTTAGAAGGAGGTGCTATTTTCAAGAGTTTGATGCTCGTGACTTTGTGTATCGAACCCTTAAAAGGTACCGAGAGACATCCTCGTTAGATGATCGGAAAAGATCCGACCAAAAACTTTCAGCTAGGACTGAACGAGTGATTAAGACCGTCGGGGAAAGAATTCGACGAAAATCACAACGCTATGTACGCGTAGGCGTAGCCATGAGGGGGCAGCTTTGATTTAAGTTTTATAATTTCATGTTTGTTTAAATTTTTTATTATTTATTTTTAATGTTTGTCAGATTGCCTCTTTGCATCGGGAAGTTGCCTAGATTTTGTGACAAGTTGTAGCAAACTAGCGGACCTCCATGAGATTTTTTTTTTAAAAGATTAATTGCTTTATTCCAATCGTTTCCCTTAAATCAATAACCCAACCTATCTAACCTAACGTATCTCTCTCGTATATCTCTTTATCTGTAATGTTAAAAATTAGACAAGCATTGATTGCTTTTTTCCCCGCTTGCTGAAAGTTGAAAACGCTAGGCTCACAGCAATTTTCAGTTCTTTGAAATCAAAAAACTGAATATGTACTGTTTTGAAATTGGATATATCTACCCAACATCATGAAATCCTAGTAATGGACAGCAATATATGCTAGAACCAAAGATATTAAGAGACAGTATCGATAGGTACGATAGCGTTCGGCAGGCTGTGAAATTGAATAGAAGTAGTTTGAAATTGAGCGTAAAGATTGTGTTAAGTAGTATTTCGAAGCAAGGCTGAATATTTAAGCCAATGTTAAAGCGTTCGAAAGCCAAATATTACTAGATTAAGAACAAAATTTATGGTGAGAAAATGTGATAAGGGGCAAAACCGACCAGTGTACCCCGCTGATCAATGCTACCTCGTTTCACGGTACAGTAGTTTCGTATTATTGAGAATATATGGTAATCATATCTTACAATTTGATTTTAATGGAGCAAATGCTATGAAAGCAATGCAAATGTTTTTTGAGTCATTTGATAAGCGTGTGAGAAAGCGAGACAGTAAGGTAATCAGTACGCGGTTGTCGTTGCCGTTGTCTTATCCTATTCAAAGATTTTATCCATTTCTATGAGCATGAGCATGATTGTCTGTCTGAGGGTGCTACTCTGTTATTGCCAGATCAGCTGATATTATACAGATAACTAATAAATGATGCTAAGGACTAGCATAAATGCTCAATTGGTAAAAAACTGGTGATCGCAAACTAAGGCAATACCGGTGCCGGCCTCACCCGAGTGCAGGTCAAAATGGAAAGGGTAGGAATATGTTGACGTGTGTAACCGTTCTGTTACAATACATGAAATGCGATGTTTTTAAATGTGCTTCATGTGATCGAGCATTCATGTAAACTCACCAAACATTAGCGATGGGAATTTGCCATCTCGAATGAACTAGAGGGTGATACGGTCAAAATTTGGTCAAGGGAAAACGCGTGTAAATCGGTGAAATCGTTTATTTAAAAATCAAATTAAATTTCTTTTTCAAGTTCAATTAGTATAAAATTCAGGAAAAATATTCAGTTAGGCTTCCGCTTTTCCAAATCCGAATTGCCGGGCCTTACGCTTGACCCCTGCCATCAGATTTTGTACAGCCACCTTGTCCACCTTCTTCGCCGCAGAAAGCCAGTTTGCCTTGAACTGCTGCTCGTCCTTAGCAGTTTTTTGGTCTTCTTTAGGTTCCGCTTGACAATAGCCCAGTATTTCTCAATTGGGTGGAGCTCTGGCGTGTTGGGAGGGTTCTTGTCCTTGGGAACCACCTGCACGTTGTTGGCGGCGTACCACTCCAGGTGGCCTTTTTACCGTAATGGCAAGATGCCAAATCCGCCAAAACAGTACGGAACAACCGTGTTTCTTCATGAAACCTCCTGTCCCGGAAGCTGCTTATAGTCGGCTTTGACGTAGGTTTCGTCGTCCATTACCACGCAGTCAAACCGTCAGCATCGTCGTGACAGCCTCTGGGATCGCGCTTTGGCCGTCGTATTTTGTTTATCATCGCGATTTGGAGTCACTACCTT